>JAQBSW010001809.1:0-120873 GCA_029291075.1 Eudiplozoon nipponicum
AGTGTAATTTGCGGCAGGGTGGCTCAGTGATTAAAGCACCAGATTCCGAAGCAGACGTGCCCAGGTTCGAGCCCTGTCCGTGGCAAATTCCAGCCAATACGTGATGAGTTCCCAATAAGGACGAAACCGGTCTACTGGATGGATTGCCTTATCTACATTATACAATTCTTAGTTTATACTGACATATGTAAGCAATTAATGGGCCAGGTGCTTATATCAAGATCGTAACCTTAATTATAATAAGTGTATTAGGAGCTGCAAAACATTTTCTCATAAGTGTATAGAAATTATGCATCCAACACTCTAGTTAAATACAATATATGCCACACTAATATAGGTTAAGGCCGCATTTATGATATTCAATACCTTATACATACATTGCGCTTTCATCCTCGTTAGTGAGTTTTCTGCTGCGCTCTGATTACGACCATTGAAAATCGAAACGCGTCATTACGCGCAAACGGTTAAATACATTGTGAGTGCTGTCTATGTAAATTCTGCAAACTTGACTTAGATAATTGTTATTCCCAATCCCTAAAATCAATAATTTATTAAAGTAAACAAAAGAGGCAAAATATTCAATCAAAATTTTTATTTCCCTACTTAGAAATAACTAGTTCTGTAGAAAAGATATACAGCTAGAGTTAATGAATTTGTTCATTCTACAGTTTTGATATGGATATTACTGGTAAAATAATGCGTAGAACAAGAGGAAAAACAATATACACAAATTATAACACCAAGTTAAAACGAAGCAACATATGAGGCCACAAAGTAAAACCATTATAGAAAAGGAAAGTATGAAGTAAAAAGTGAAATGCCTTCTTTAAAACTTCTCGCTTGCACATTGGATGATCATATAATTTCATAGAATTTATCGAAGCTCTGTAAATTAAGCTACAACTATAATCGATAAATTGGGCTATATACAATCCATATTGAAAGTAATGAGAAAAATTTCAGAATTTGCAAGTGTAACTATCTTATATGAACATCAAGTTTATGAGTTGCCAAAAAGTGTAAAATAATACGCCAATAGATCTTAGTACTCGTTCTAAATACATGCAGTTCAGCGCTAACGTTGATTTTGTACAATTTTTGATGTTTCGTCATTTATTCATATCCCGCAAAGATAAATAAACCAAATGGAGCAAGCCCTGCAAATTCTCGACAAGATAGGTCAGAGCTACACTAAACTTGAAAACGTTATACTAGCGAGACAAGAAGTTTAAAGGTTACTTCAGTGCTTTTTGTCGTTACCTTGCCAAAAAATCTAATTATTACTCATCTTCCAAAAAACCGATGTCTTCTTCAACCTCGAGGATTTTGTCGTTTTTTCTGAGCACATTATCAACGTAACCTATTTTATATGGTATAAGTTGATAAATCCCAGACCATTTTAAACCAAGCAAATCCGACGGGGAGTAGTAATCTTTTACATTAGCCAAGCAAAACTCACAAAAATTCATCTTGAAACCAGGTGGATTATCAGGTGTGTTTCAAAGTTAGAAATTAAAATTTAATGCGATTCACTTGAAAGCTATCAGTTGCAAAATCCTCTCCTCCCGTTATATATATATATATATATATATATATATATATATATATACATTCTTTATTATGTACATTTTTCTACACTATACAATACTTATTTTACACTGAAAAATGAATGTACATAATAAGTCAGTTTAAATAAAGATAGCAAATTTCATTAAAGTAATTGCTATCACCACCGCACAACCAATGTTCTTATAGTTATATAAATGTTCAATTCAAGCGGTTAATTATCAGAATTAAAGAACATTGTAACCATTTTTAATCAAAGGACGAATACAGGATAGTACAATATACTATTAAATCCTCACAGGTATGTTTGAAACGAAAATGACTGATGCATAAACGGGAGTTTGAAATAGGGCATTGTTCATTAAATGACGCGCGTTATATCCAGTTTGGTCTTACTGCCCGTACATGGTATTCCTGCTTGCATAAATCAAGGTGAAATTTGTATATCCAATATAATTCAGAAAAATATGTTCAATTTTCTGTTAAATTGCTTTAAGGAAGTTTATAAAACAGGTACCTCATGAACAAAGTTTTATTTAGTAAATAGAAAAGCGTTTCACGGATGTCTATGCAGTTTTAAATAGTCGTAGTGACATCTAAAACACAATAAATTTTGTGCATAAAGATTTGTTACAAATTTCTAGAGGTTTTCTTAGTTTTCCGTTCTATTTATCACACAACAAGCTTAAACAATAGATAAAGAAAATATTTTTAATTCAAAATAAAGCAATAAATTAATGTAATTCTACCTGGGTTCTAACTTAATGTTATGTAAGCTTTGAAATAGGTACGACCGGAAGCAACGCACAACCGTCCAAAATATTTCAGAAACATAAAACATACGCAAATGAAACGACAAAGTGTGCTTGACAGGCTACCTTGTCCTTTTAAATGAGTTGCCAATTCTGGACGACAGTCACAGACTTCAAAAAACGAGTGATGAACAAGATATACAGGCAAAATTGAAATGCCCAGCCTAGAATGCAACTTCAATTTCTGCCCAAAAACACGACCAGAAAATTTACTGCCGAACATTAACTCATATATATATATATATATGGGAGTGTGTGTGTGTGTTTGTATGTGTGTAATTATAAATAGAACTCAAAATCAGACTAGTACGCAATCAATAAAACGATAACACATGAAAGTTAAAAGTGATGAAATGCATTTATGTTGCTGTTTTCACTAAGTAAGTTGGCCTATTCATACATAAGCAACATGCTCTTCATTATTCAGTTTATTTTATTAAAAATTATAATATATATATGGATTTTAAGAATAATGCCATAATTTGAATAGATACGTGTTGTCGGTATGAAATAAACATTACACAAAATAACAAATACATTCCATAAATTTGACCGGTTTCATCCTTATTGTGAACAAATCAAGAATTTAGATATGCAGTCTCGCATAAATTAAACTTGACTGGAAATGTCGGCTGCACAATTTCTATGCCGTCACGAACATTAACTGTTGCAGCTTTCGCCACATATACATATATAGGCAATACAATTTAACAATAATTGATTGCGTACGTGGTGGTAACAATTCTTTAAATCAAGTTTGCGAGCTTGAAGTAAACAGTCGTCGAACAACATAACAAAACTACCGCCAGCCGCAACGCACTGACGCGTTTCGACCTTCCATGATCATCATCAGAGTACGACGGCAAACTGACTATCGAGGAATGAAACCGCTTTGAATATATATGGAAATCAAATTTAGATATGCGGCTCTCACCTCTAGCAGTCTCGCATAAATTGAACTTGACTGGAATTGTCGGCTGCACAATTTCTATGCAGTCAGGAGAGCAGCATATCTAAATTTGATTTCCATATATATTCAAAGCGGTTTCAGTCCTCGATAGTCAGTTTGCCGTCGTACTCTGATGATGATCATGGAAGGTCGAAACGCGTCAGTCCGTTGCGGCTGTCGGTTGTTTTGACATGTTGTTCGAAGACTGTTTAAATACAATGGGATTGGTGTGTACTTCCAGCTCATAAGCAGTTTAAAAGGTATTGTATCGACCGCATAATCAATTATTGTTCATGTATTGCCTATATATCTATATTTAGCAGCTACAAACGAATTAATGTTCTTATTCTATAAATTGTGCAACCAATTGATCAAGATACTGAGACTGCTATAAATAAAGAGCCGCATATCTAAATTTGATTCCCATATATATTCAATGCGGTTTGATCCTCGATAGTCAGTTTGCCGTCGTACTATGATGATGATCATGGAAAGATGACAGTGGATTCAAACATTTCGGTACGCAATCCGAAAATCAGGTAAATGATCATGGAAGGTCGAAACGCGTCAGTGCGTTGCGACTGTCGGTAGTTTTGTTATGTTGTTCGAAGACTGTTTAAATACAATGGGATTGGTGTTTACTTCCAGCTCACAAACTTCATTTAAAGAAATCAAGAAATTGCCAGAATTTTCATGACCGAGTTGAATCAAAGTGAATAATTATATATATATATATATATATATATATATATAATTATATATTCACTTTGATTCTAACTTCGATCATAATCTAACAATTACGATTTTTAAATATTTATAACTAAATACTATAATATATATATATATATATATATATATATATATATATATATATATATATATATATATATATATATATATATATATTATTTAAACCTTGAATTGGAGAAAGCAATCAAATATTTGTCCAACTTATAATTATAGAGCATTAGCATTAATGATAAGAGAGAGTTAATCTCCGGGACGCTGTAAGACCATTTTAAAAAGGTAGAATCTGTAACAAAATGCTTCAATGCAATTATTTGCCGTCGTGGAAATTTTACTTTCATACAATTTCCATTTACATCTCATCTCACATATTTCATATGCTTTTAGTTTTAAGCACCTCAGCTCTTCAATATTTAATTAATTATAATTTAACTAAAGTAATATTGAGATCGGGTCAAGTATGGTGTTCACATGCAAAAAATTCAAAAATAACAAGTAGCTGCAAGTAGATCTGAAGGTGGTTTTAAAACTATAATCGCAATATCATTAATCAAAATTCCAGAAGACCAAAAGAATAACTCAAGAAGGAATAGCGATTCAAAATCAAAATATAAAATCTGGTTAAATACTGTCTGTTGCGAAGAACTAATATATATGCAAGTATGTATTAGGTTTTGCGAACCTAGTACCAAATTAGTTCAGTTGTGACCAGAAGGATAAACCAAAGGTAGCATGAACGAAAAGTATAATCTCATGCACATTCGTTTCGTGCTTACTGGCGACTCATCAGTAGGAGCCGGTATTACGCCCTTAAACCACATTCTTTGACCAATTATATATAGTGGTTAAAGGGCGTAATACCGGCTCCTACTGATGACTCGCCAGTAAGCACGAAACTAATGTGCATGAGATTATACTTTCCGTTCATGCTGCCTTTGGTTTATCCTTCTGGTCACAACTGAACTAATTTTTTACTAGGTTCGCAAAACCTTATACATACTGGTATAAAATCTGGTTGGCAAAATTAAATGTTTGAAACGTGGCGAATTAAGGAGATTTTAGACGTGCTCGATGATCTGCACTATAGTCACGAAGATTCCCGTACACTCCTAGATAAATAACCACAGTTAATATATTTCGTGTACCAAAAACGTTCGAAAATGTTTTCACACTTCGACGCTGCTTCCAGTAAATTTCCACCATTAGGCCCATATTGAACCCAATCCGCTGCATGGCGGGAAGAAAACTTACAACGCAGTTTACGGACCAGTGTATAGTATCCTTTTACTTTCGCTACAGATGCCGCGAGTTGAAAAGTTAAAGTACTAATAAATATTATCAGTATGCACTTAAGCCTGATTGTCGGGACAGGTCACCGCATATTCTAGTATCCTAATTTTAGCGACCAAGCTGTTTCAGACCCTATTGACTGCAGCAAAAAGTGGCTAATCTGAAAGATTTCTACAAACTGTTAAGTATATTTAAAATACGGAACTCCACACGTGACATAGGCAGAACCTCGAAGCGAAATTTTAAACGGATTCCGGTGACCAAAACAATGTGTACAGATCCATTAAATAAACCATTAAAGTACTGTGCAACACCATAGCGTCAAGAACAAAAGAAAAAATCATCTACTCACCAGAATATGCTCGATCTGAATAAGGTTATATTTTACTGTCCAATCAACATTACTAGACTTGCTACGTCTTGTAGCAAAATGCCGTCAGTGATGCTGGAAAATAGAGTTCACCCAAACCAGACTGAAGCAAAGGATAAGATCGAATGTCATGAGACAACTCTGGCAGCACATTAGTAAGGTGTTCGTCTCCATAAAGCTGATAATTTTTATGAGGACCAAAAGCCACTCAAGGTCAGAGGCCACATATGATAACCTTCAAAAGAATTCATACTTCGCTGATAATTAGTGCACACGTTTAAGACACCAAGAATCAGACAGTCTGTGCAGGTCAAAAGAGAGTTTCTATACATCTAACCAACACTGAACATCGATGATCACATTAAACATGGTGACCGCTTTTGTCCGTTTTCTTGGACCAGATAAAAAACACATTCTGGAGTGTATACGCAATTCTGTTCTCCTGGAGAGAAGTGTGAACACTACGCTTGTACAGTTCAACAGCAGTAAAGGAGCCAATGGATAGAGCAACACTCGAGGAACAACCAAGACAATTGAAGCGGAATAAGCGTTTAATCGCACTTTCTACTTCAGTGAAATAGAAGCAACGTCGCCGGGCACCATCCCCTAATATTCCAGGTTTTCTCGTTCTCGTAAGCAGGGTCTTAAAATGTCTATCAGCGAAATAGACCGCCAATCGCTTAGAAACATTAAGTCAGCAATGTCCTTGTTTATCTTCCAGGAAGTTGCCATTGTGAGTGACTCAACTTCATGAAGTCTTTCAGAATTTAATTTATTGTGCCTTCTTGCTTAATAATAACATTTAAAGCAGTGCATTTAAGCTTGTTAGTCCCTATCTCATTACTAGATATATGGTTGTAAGATTGGACAATGGTCATTCGAAGTCAGTTCCTGTCTGGTGGGGAGTTTCATTTGGCTCATTACTTCTTAACCTAACACTATCTCAGATATAGGAATGAATAACCAACTGAATTTAATAAGTCAGGTCGATGATACGGTTGTAGTATTCAGTAGTCTGGTCACACCCACCTCACCGCTATTTCCCATTGCTCAGGTGATATTTTCAATGAAAGACTAACTTTGTGAGATTGGTCTTAAACTTAATCTTCTTAGAAAACTTGGATGATGCAACTTTGTTATGATTAAAACCACCCGTATAAATCGAGATGATAAACTCTGGCTAGCACGCGAGAATCAGTTTCGAAAATAACCGATTTATCTTTATATATTAAGCAAGTCACTGAGAAGCCTTACAAACGCACTCATTTCATACGCATTAAAATAAAAAATATTTAAAGCTTTTATCCTGCCTCTCAACTCTACACATGCAAGTCCTATTTTCCTCTCACATTTGCTTCATCGCTTACTCCATAGTAAATGGAATCTCGATTTCAGCAGTGAGTCATTTATGCTGGTCATAACTGCCACGAGCGCCTCTCTCTAGCTAGTTTTCTACCATTCTTGTTCGGCCATGACATAACTTGACTTTCATTGTCGAATTTCGCTTTATCTCTTCATTCCTATGATACGCGCGACAGTAAGTACTCAATTCAGTCTCACCACTCTCAATATCTTTAATGTAGTCTACTTATTCTCAAAAGTCGCAAATGACTACAACGCTCTACCCTCAAAGGTAAAATTCTTAGCCAACTTAGAGTTTAAGAAAGCAATTCGCAAGCGATTTTTAAATAAATTTCTACGAAATAATACTGACTCGATTTGCACCATATTCCTTTCAAATTCTTGTCCCATCCTTTCGCCGGCACGAATATTTCCAGTCATTGTATCGGCATTAGTAAGAATGAAAACTCCCATCTGTTTGATCGAAGCGCGTGTTCAATTGAGCGCGAATAAGAGTAGGCAAAATGCATACTTAGCAAGCACAGTAAACTAAATCTGCATAAACGTCATCCTGTGTAAGTATAGCCAAAACATTGGCAGCTACAAACTCAGTTGTGCAAAACCACCGGCAACGAACAAATGCGACACGAAGCAAATGAAAACTACCGAATGGGGAAAAGACAAAAGCCGTATGAATGCCACCAAATACTCACACTCGAGCAATGCAGAACCAAAATTAATAACCAAGCAAAAGCATCTACACGAGAAACAAACATACACATTTACCACAAGTCAAAACAAAAGTAATTAACAGATGAAATACAACGAGAAAAGGTGTAAAACGAGCACATTCGGAATTAGAACCATATTCAAAAGCCCAAATCACTCACTTATATGAAATACAACACACAGTATCAGAAATGTTCTCATTTATTATCTGGCAAACTAAGTAAACTCAGCGTTTAATTTAGACATTCGTGTAGGTAATCATAGACTAAATATTATGTTTTATCAAATTTTAAATAGGCACAAAATATTATTTTAATCTATTAAATTTATTTATTCAAACTACAGGCTAAGTGTTATATATATATATATATATATATATATATATATATATATATATATATATATATAATTCCCATTGCCTTCGAATATTACACTGTACATTTCATATTAGGGAGATGAACATTAATAACAAAATGGATACTGGCGACTTATTTCGGTACTACTAAACTTCACTTTACAATCTTTCATTTATATACATCCTGGGTTTTCATTTGATTATGTGGGTGGCAAAAAAAAGATCATGAAAAGAAGTTCAGTCGTCTTGAAATAAATGGCTTATCCACTTTATTATTTGTTTTCCCTAATAAGAAATAGACATATATATATATATATATATATATATATATATATATATATATATATATATATATATATTCGTGCCTTCATGATAAATGATTTCTTTATTTACCTAACTTATTCATTAATCCCGTAGATTCTCCAATCATTCAAACCGTCGATTATTTAAATAGGAACTAATTATGAATACTTCCATGTGAATTGTTTGATTATTCGTGCACATTTCAAAACGCCAAGCGAGAATATCTATTAATAAAAAGTGTTTTGGTTTCTAAATTGACCAAAAACTTTGTAAGATCATTGAAAGGTCATACTTCCGAGCATATACTATGTATGTGACAACGCTCACAGCCATTTAAAACAGGAAATGACCATTCCGATTGGGTTCACTGCCCTTTGACATTTAAAATGAAATAATATACCACATATTCTAAACAACTTACAATTATTGTTAGTTGCAAAAAATAAACAGTTAATTGTTTATTAGGTATTACTCACCTAGTAGTGATTCAGTTCAAATAGGACTAGAAGGATATACCGCAGTTAGCACATATAAATACCTTTCCTACTTCCTGGCGATTCATTAGTAGGAGCCAGTACTACACCATATATAAATATAATATATACTCTGTCAAGAAACGTAGAATAGTTGAGCAGTAAAATTTCATATATGAATGTGTAATCCAACAGTAGTGTAGTTAGCTTCCTATACAGCCATTGGCAAAACGACTTCATAGCCGAAATACAATATATAAGATGTACGGAGACGATAAAATAGTAATGACACAATGCCTTTCGAGAGAGGCCGTGTTTTACTAAAATTTTGAATTGCAACAAATTATGAATAAATGTTACTGCAGCGAATTCATCGATGCCCTATTGTATTGACTTACTTGGGAAACAGGTGTTAAGAAGTCATTGTAATTTTCACGTATGATGAAATTCGGCCATTTCGAAAACCATGGCGTTCGTATTCTCCAAAGGCACGTTATCTCAGAAACCATTGTATTGATACTCCATACAGGTTCGGTATATATTATATATAGTATGTTGGCCTTAAATCCGCATTGACGACGACTTATTATGAAATTAATTGAATTACTTTTTCAGAACATATTCGAATAGGAGACTGCACCGTCCATCTGTCTCACAATAATAAGAAAAGGGAAGCGCTCCAACCACAATTTATCTTAAGTAAACCGAGCAATACTGCTGGGAGGCACATATATCTGCCCCGTTCTTTTATATCGAGGCAATAATTGCTTTATCTATTTAGCATACGTTACAAGACGATGTAATTAAATGCATTATGTCATTAAGCAAAAACTGAACACATGCAGGCCTACATATAGAACACTAAAAATGACCGATATTAAGTACATTTTCAGTTCTCACGTAACAATTCATTTCATGTTTACATGGAAATTAAAAATTATTATTTCACATTAATGTAGTGTTACTTGCGGTATTTATGGTCAAAAGCTTTGAGATTATTTAACATATGCTTGGCCGATTAGCTACATGTTATGCAAATACTACACAATCAAACTTTTACTATACAATTTAAGCAAAAATAATGAATAAAAATTAGCTGACAGCTTACCGTGTCATTGAGATCTGGATCGGTAGCTAGCACTTGAGTTATCTCTGCCCCGGAAAAGGTAGGCAATTCGAGCAGAGCGTGATGATGCCCATTCATATTCACATTTTCATTGTTTCTGAGATCCTCTTTGATAAGAAATTCATTGGGATAGTTGAGCAACAATGGAATAGGGGATTCGTCGTTGACATCTAGCACAGTAACACGCACATGCACCAGCATTTCAGCCGTAAGCGAATGTGGACTTCCATGGTCGTAGACCTAAAATCACCAACAGTACAAAAGCGATATGGTAACGAAGCAAGAGGATGCCAGTTAAACAATGACATCCAAGCAACAAAAGTTGTTCGATGTCTAAATGGATCAATTAAAATGCACAAACAAGTTAGGAACATGATGTTGGAAGCACATTTTCAGATTTTCTCTCGAATTTTCGGGACTTCATTTCCAATCCCATCTTCAGGGACGACACTATATTCACAGGAAAAAACCACCTCATTCGAGACAGATCTATTTATACATATTTTAATTCATAAGATGTTTTTTTATTGTCTGCCCCAATATCCGATATTTATGCCTATTCTCTTAAAATCAAATATATACACGAAAATTATCCACATCATGTACTCTAATCTAGCATGACATTTATAAAGTGAGTATAAGAAAACCATATGCGTTGACTTACACGCCTATCCGTGATGTCTCAATTTTTTTAATTGCTGTTCCGGACACGTAGAACGATCAAAATTTTTTTTTTAATTTTTAATAATATTGCAGTAATACTCAAATTTTCGATTTACCTAATCTCATCCTGTGTGCAATAGGTTATATATATATATATATATATATATATATATATATATATATATATATATATATATATATATATACAGAACAGAGAGAGAGAGTGAGAGCAGGAGGTTATTAAAACTGTTTAAAGAATATAGTATTATTCTATCGTTTGGCAAATACCGATTACGGAGCCTACATTAACGAATATTATATGGATCAAATACACATTTATACGCATATTCGGTATAAATTTGAATTTTCATTTAAATACCTGTATCCAAACCATATACATATCTATTTTTATATAAAATTCCATGTAAGCAACAGAGTGAGTTCTTGCGATTCACTCTGAGTACATAATATATCAGCAATAAGTATATTTATTTATTATTTATTTATTTATATTTAGTTATACGCATATCTTTAATTTAAATAGCCATTTATATATACGACTAAACAGTATATAGTATCCATATATAAATAACCGTTTAAGCAACCAAGTTGGTTATTTTCACATCTTTTATAATTATTTGACTATCCATCATATATAGATATTTACACATCTATATATATTGACATATATATATAACTGTGTATACTACATATATATTATTAATACCAAATAAGCAAACATGTGAGTCTCTTAAAGGATTAATTATATCAGTCAAAACATGTTAATATTTAAATATATATATATATATATATATATATATATATATATATATATATATATATATATATATATATAACTCCATGAGCAAAACAATGGGTCTTTTGAACTTCAAGTACCAACTATTCACCCTGAGTGTATAATATACCTACTCACATTTTATATTAATACATAAATATCTATACATATACACGTCTAAACACCATATATACTACGTATATCCATATGAACATAAAAGCAACAATGTGAATTCCCCTCACATCTCATATAAGAATCGAAATATCCATCCATATATATTATTTATATGTAAATAAGCATATAAGTAACTATATGAGTACACCTCATATTATATGAATTTATAAAATCATGCATAAATGTCTCTACACAAAATATATACATATTTAGTATGCATATTGGAAATGAAGTCCTGAAAAATTCTAAATATCTGGTTCCATCGTCATTTTCAGAGAAGTGAGAACCCATCAATCAAGGCCAAATAAAATCGGTGCACTTGGAAATGTAAAGGATTCACAATTTTACCGACCTACGAGTGCTATCAATTGTCCCGCGGAATTAAGCAATAAGGATATCGCTGCGCAAGGTACAACAACATATAAGTTCGGAATAGTATTTAAATTAAGGCTGCCACTTTGATCTAAGTACCAATCTCATTATATACACATTTTTGTCAGTATACCATAAGAATTGTATATTGCCGAAAAGACAATTCATCCAGTAGACAGTTTTTGTCGTTATTTGGAATTAATAACATAAATTGTCATGTAATTGCATATTTCATGCTATGTGCGGATGTGGTGGTGGCGTAGGAGATGAGTTTCAAGACTGAACTAAATTCATCTAGAATACATTCCTCGTTTCAATCATAGTAGCAGAATCTATAGCAAATGTTGATGAGTACGCGATAACGGAAATCCCAGTCTTGTTTTCTTATGAAACGTTGAGTTTATACCGACAAAGTAAATATATATAAACAAACATTTTTTATTTATACAGCCTCAACGTATAATTATTTCTGAGGAAGCACGGCTCAATGAGTCGAACAACAGATTCCGAAGCGCACGTGCCCAGGTTTGAGCCCTGTCCTCGGCAAATTCTTGACAGTATGTGATGAGTTCCTAATAAAATCGAAACCAGTCTATTGGATGAATTGCCTTTTCTACACTATACAATTCTTAATTTATACTGACATATGTATGTATATAATGGGTCAGGTGTTTATATCAAAATGGAAACCTTGATTAAAATTAATTTTTCGTATAATAACACTTATGGCAGTCGGTGATTTACAACAAAATTACAACAATATACACGATAATGCTTAACCTAGCAACAAAGCACCTATAACAATGATTTAACCAGGCATTGCGCTGTTTAACTGCATTAATGCAGACTGGCTACCTTACCAGCTTCTCCAGATGCTAGTAATCTAACCAAAGATTAATTTACGCTGTTGGCAACATGAACTAATTGGTTTGTTACGCCAAAGCATAAATATTCAGAAAATGTCGAATTAAACAAAGGAAAAGCCAAACACGAACAACCGACTGTCCAAATTGTCAGATTCAGCTCAAAAGCAATAAACCAGTCTGCAAAAGAATGTACTTACCTTTTAATTTTTGTAAAAAACTTCACCAACACTGACTGCGCATTAGTCTAAATATGGCGAAAGTTATCAAAAAATTTCTTTTTGCATTCTAATCAATGAGTTCTATAATTGAAACTGACTTTGTTGCGTAGTTATGGTATGTGATATGACCTTAGTAAATAATTATCTGTTGTAGTAAGAATATGTGAAGAACGTACACATGGCCATGAGCCTACTAATTGCCGAATCAGCTTTACACCAAAAACGTGCTCGACTTGGGTGCCTAAGTTTGTTAGAATGCGTAGAACCAATTTAACTAAAAAAAGAACTTATAATCCCAGAGACTACTTTCAGGTAAATACTTACACAAACGCGTAAACTAAACAAAAGTACATCTATTTAAATTGCAAGAGCAGCAGAGACCTTCCTGGAGTTCGCGTATCGCGAAGTCGATTTATTTTAAATGCTAATCGTAGCGCGCAAACTTTACAATAGCAATAGAATTTGTTCTACGCCAAAGAAAATGCACAATATGCGACAGCAGTGACTTCAAATTATCGGTACAGAAAAAAATTAATTGGTAATTTACAGGAACTATGCATTTATGCAATGCCAAGCACTAAGCCTATGCAAGGATACTAAGATTAATTTAAATAGCTCATTCATCCATAGGTGTGAACTTTCTAAAAAAACATTATAAAATGTACGATCGCGTTTTCGCACTATTTATTTCATTAAAATACGAGAGAAACAAAATCCTTTTATTATAGTAAAAATAAGATAAAACTAAAAGCCAAGCATCAAAAACGTGTCGTATTCTATTTCAAAAAGAAGTAAAGGGAAATAATTTCACATTTAGTTGTGTAAAAATCCCAATTTTCAAGGGGCCTTTATATCTGAACTCGGTATAGAAGGAACGAAGTTTCGCGCATATCTATAAATAAAGACATTATAAAATGTGCTAAGTAGTGACTTTCTGCGGAATTAAATCTTGCAAGAGATATTAGCTGTCATTAACTAATTTGCAACGATGAAACAAAAACATGGACTCGTAGAAGAGCAATAGTAAAAAGATAAAATTCTTTTAGGTTTCTGACTAGAAAACGTCAACTGAAAGAAACTCAATTGGCACATTAGGTTTGATATTAAAATTATTAATTTTTTTTTGTTGATAATTCGTAGTTTAAAATTAAATGTAAAATATTTCCCCACACGCCTAAATTATGAAACAGAACTGAATTACACTCACAGTGGTTTCTACACGAGCGTGGGATCATGAGACCTAAAGAAAATCCTAAGGCTTATCAAATGAACTATTTAAAACTCAATCGCCTTCTTAAATATTTACGCTCGGCCTGTACATTTTAACGTACATAAAAAATGAAGACAGCGCTCGACAGAATCATATTACCAGCATAACCAACTTGAGCCCGTTGGTTGTCTGGAGGTAAATTTCTCAGTCAATCTCTAGTCAATTTCGCGAACTACGGAAAAATCTTAAACAGAAGTTAGGATGCTTTCATCATATCTCAATTAGGCACATCACTCGATTATTCAAGGATATGAATTAAAATGAAATGTGATAGTAATTAATATTCCACAAGAGTCTGAGTTCCTAAGACCAGAGAAAGCCTCTAAATCTTCCCAAATGAGCCCATAAAGACTCAGTAAAGTCAATTAGATTCCAACATGTGCGAAATTATTTCCACACTAATTATTTAGTTTACACAGGGCTTGTAAATTTTGCCGCACATAAGCAATGGAGACAGCACCTGACAGAATCAGATGCTTTAGGCACGATCGACTGGAGCCCGTCGGATGTCTTGAAATAAATTTCAATAGTGATTCGTAATTTCGCGCAGCTACGGAAAATCATACATAAATAAATGCATAAATATGTACATCCATCCACCTATACTCCCATGCATACATACATACACACATACACACATACATACATGCATACATACATACATACATACATACATACACACATACATACATACATACATAAATACATACATACATACATACATACATACATACATACATACATACATACATACCTACATACATACATACATACATACATACATACATACATACATACATACATACATACATACATACATACATACATACATACATACATACATACATACACACATACGTACATACACACATACACACATACATACATACATACATACATACATACATACATACATACATACATACATACGCACACATAGATACATACATACATAAATACATACATACACACACATACATACATACATACATACATACATACATACATACATACACATACATACATACATACATACATACATACATACATACATACACACATACATACATACATACATACATACATACATAAATACATACATACAGACATACATACATACATACATACATACATACATACATACATACATACAGCCTAAACATACATACATACATACATACATACATACATACATACATACATACACACATACATACATACATACATACATACATACATACATACATATATGCATACATGCATACATGCATACATACATACATACATACATACATACATACATACATACATGCATACATACATACATACAAATGTACATGCAATACTTTCATATTTATGATGAACTTGACTTAGGGCTTATTTAGGGACATTTTCAGTTTAACAGCCATGCTTATTGATGTTCGTAAAGCTAAATTAAGAATGGTCTTATTTCTCGTTAATTAGGTCATATTTCTAGAACAGTCATTTTTGTATGTTGTAATTTTTCATTCTTTTAGCAGTGTCTAAAATTTCTCTGGATGCGGGAATGTTAAAATTAAGCGTTTGTAAATAGTGGTTAACGCATTTAAAATCTTGAAATTGACATTTTATTTCTAAATGATTTTACAAAAAAGAGGAGCTTAGCATTATAAACCATTTTTTAATATATAATTTATCATATACCAAGCACTGGTATTTTTACTTTCTTAACAATAAACTGGCGATCCGTCACAATTTACACCTAACAATTGTCGCATGAAAAGGGACTCGAACCAAGTCAAAATAAAGTTAACGCTTAAGAGGGAAGAATTAAAAAAAACGAAAATGGCTGTTATAGAAAATAACCACTTTAACGAAAAAGAATACAATACTAAATTTAGCTTTGTGAACATCATTAAATATGATGGTTAAGCAGAAATTAGTCATCTGTACAAGCAGTAATAAAAATGTCCCAAAATATGTCCTAAGTCAATTGAATCATAAATAGGGCTATGCTACATTATTTTAGGTGTCAATTGTGAAAGCTTGACTGTTAAACTGAAAATAGTTTTCTGTATACACAGGAATATAAATGTCCCTGAAGCCAAGTAAATCATAAATATGGCTGTGCTACATGCAATCATACATACATACCATTGTACACACGTAGATTCATACATGCTTGCATACATACATAAATACACAAAGGCATAAATATATACTTACATAGAAACATGTATACATGCATGTAAACATACATATATACATACACAGATGCATTCAGTGCATTAAAAAAAGCTTCCCCTCGAGATCGATTTTGAGTATTCGAAGAATTTATCAAGCATACTAAAAATATTGTATTAGCATTTATAGTTTTATTTCTAATATAGCTGACATTTTAAGCTGACGGAAAGATTCTGAAAGAACTAGTGTGTGTTCAAAAAATAAAACGTGAACAAATAATTTTCTGACACAAAACCGAAGCTCTAACAAAGAAGTGCATAAAGTACACGCTAATTCGGTCTTGTAAAGACCAGTTGGCCTTTGAAATTTCTAGTACACAAATAAATACCCATGTAGGCAAACACCGATGTACAAACACAGATAGTCTGACGTAAAATTTTAACAAAGCTATATTTGCTCAAAATGAGGTGGGGTTAATTTATAACTTATTTAATTTATGTTTACAAACTTTAAATGAACACCCATTCGATTTTATTTAGCCAGTCGCAGAACAAAATCATCTGCAGTCACATGTACTGATCCACGTCGATCTGCCACGTCAGAACGTTCGTCTGTCGAGTCTGAAGCACATGTGCTACTGATCAAGTTGCGTCCACGGAAACTTCTGGATAGTTTTTGACAAATTCATAACACAGACGAAACCGATCAACTGGATGAATTTCCCTTGCCACATGATGCAACGTTTAGTTTATACTGACAATATATATATATATTCATTTAGAAAAACAAGTATACTCAGCATGTAATTTAAGCTTTTGTGTAATTAAACTTAATCGAAATAAAATTTTCAAGAACACTGCAAAAATATTCACAGATAAATTTACCTTTATCTATTCAATGTGTGTTTCTCTTCTTAGTGAACAATTATATATATATATATATATATATATATATATATATATATATATATATATATATATAGTCCGATCGCTGTTAATGTCACTAACGCAAACTCGATTTAACTAATTGTTATTTCCGACCGTACAAGCAATGCTCGTTTAATTGTATAGAGGAATTAACTTATAAAGCCCGTAAAAGGGAAATTAAAAAGTCCGAATTTAGAAATGATAGGGTGGCCGATTTAGGAATTTATAAACCTCAAAAAAGCACTAGTTCGATCGTAGATTATCGAATACTAAATCTGTCAACACTGCATTTTACGGTGAATCAAGTTGAACAGCTACGTTGTGCTTTCCACATGGAAATTTCAGCTGAAAGTTCAATGAGAAATGATGCTGCTAAAAAGCCAAAATTTCTTCTAGATAAGACAAAGGTCAAATTTGAAATAAACGTTGCTTCAAAGGTTTAAGCACAACAATGACAAGTATACACCTACTGATGAAATTCAAATTCTCAAAAATGAGTTCATGTCTTAACATGTTGTGTTTAAAAGCGGATCAAGGAATTTCCTTTTGTAAGGCCTTCGTACACTACTGGAATAATGAATATACTGACCAGTGCAACTTAATTTCTTTAGAGCCGACATTGCGATGGTTCTTTCCACTTTCCTTACACCTACATCTAAAAATGATAGATATCTGTCTTTTCCTTCGTCCAATGTAAATCGGATTGCTTGAATAACCTTGTTTAGCACTACATTTGTCTTCATTCTTTCGAACGAGCATGAACGTATCGTTAATATGCGTACGCAAGTATGAGCTCCTGTGATAAATGGCATTAATCTTTGTTTCTAAGTGGTGCATACATATAGTTGATAACCTGCCTCAAAAACCGTTACAAAGAGGTGCAGGTCCAGCACAAAAAAATTGTGAAAATACCACTCACCGGTAAACAAGGCAAAATCCGAAGAATGCTTCTGTCTTGAATTGAACATTTATATAATTAAATGAACCTTGATTGCGCAGACAGTGATAATAGCTTTAATCAAGGTTAAGATCTTGGCATAAACACCTGGCCCATTAAGTACATACATTTTCAGTATAAATCAATTAGAGTATGGTGTAAAATTGGCAATTCATCCAGTAGACTGGTTTCGTCCTTATAGGGAACTCATTGCGTACTGTCTAGAATTGGCCGCAGACAGGGCTTGAAACTAGACATCTCTGCTTCGGAATATGCTGCTTTAACCACTGAGTCACACTGCTGTACACTACACACAATTTTCAGTTCTATTCTAATTAATGTTACTTGGTTATCCTTTCCTTTAGGTGGAGCCTATATAGATTCCCTTTAGACAGAAAGTTCCAAGTAATGCTTCTACCTGTCGAAGCTAGCACAATTAAGTGTGCAAGAAACAATTAAGAAATAAGTCAAACTGGATTAGAATAGAAGCATAAACTGCATTTCAAAAGTAAGAGACATCTAAAAAATGACAACTCGAACATTTGCGAGCAAATTAAAAATGAAGCGATGAAACAAAATATGGTTTACCGAAAGAGAAGAAGTTGTATTGCAAAATGGCAAGGTATGCATAGCTAATATGTTATTGGTAACTAGAAATATACTCTCATGATGGGATGAACGAATTCAGAATGTGGATTGGAGACACAGGTATAAATTATTTCAGTAAATATGTTATACAATGAATCATTGCTACTCTTTGTCATAAATTAGAACATAATAAATTAATAACTATCTCTGCACACACACACACACACATTTATATATATATATATATATATATATATATATATATATATATTTATTTTTTGATCTGATAAGATGACAATTAAGACAAACAATAAAGATTTACATACCCACCATGAACTCATGAATATCAGCTTCCTCTCTATCCAAATTTCCGGATAAGTAAACAATTCCTGTCGCTTTATCAATACGGAATAAATCGATTTCCCGACGTATTCCAGACCTCCATTCAGTAACAGATGGACCAGCCAAATTAGGCCAGTAAGAAGCGCTCAACGATCCTCGAAGTCGACTTAATTTGCTATAGGATGGAAAGTTGCGTGATGGTGATGTCGCCAAACCTGGGATAGCCAATATGCGAAAGCCAAGGCGAGCGTTGTTGCCAGAATCACGATCGGTCGCTTTTATTACCAATGGTTGTCGGTCTTGAACATCGGCAGCGGAACTGGTCGATAAAAGTGTTGGTGAGCTATCAAACAGAATCGAGCCGACCGCTGCATCCTCAGAAATGCTGCTCTCCATGTATAGAGGTCCTAACAATTCTGGTGCATTGTCATTCACATCTTCAATTTTAACCTTCATATGAATAATAAATAATGAAAATCGACAAAAAATTACAGTGATAACTTTTGTTATATAGAATGGTTTTCAGTTTCGAACTTCGTATTGTCACATCATCAAGACCTATGAGGCAGAAGTTCGCTCGATCAATTTCTCATTTTGATTGAAGAGTAAATGCCATTTTGTAAACAAGAAAATGGAGGAGAATCTGCGCAAAATAGAATTAAATAGTAATTGCACTATAAATGTAAAAATATTTGCTGGACTAGGTGTTTAGAATTGGTTGACATTCTCCATTTAACCAATATCCAAAACCATTAGTTTAGAACATTTTAAAGGTATTGCGAGTTGATTTTCAAATTGCATTGCCAAAGGCCTTATATACAGTTGACTATTACTGGTTGAATGCCAATACGTATAAGAGGTTAGACCGTCCAACTGCCCAAAATTTATGGACGAAATATATATTTGTTTTTTTCGTAGCGCTGATTCATACTGATGAGTCGCCAGTTAGAAATATAAACAAGTACATATGGGTTTATATCTTCCCGGCTCTATTTTAAATAATATGTTACAATGGTACGTAATACCTAATACACAATTTCATATATAGTAGTAGGCCGTAGCAATGAATACCAAACTATTATTAATCATGTAATAAAACAGCTTCTGTTAAATGCGATTAAAGGCAACAAAGCAAAGATAGTGGCCACCGAAATAAGAATATAATTGTTCGGACAAAAAATGGAACCAATGAAAGAATAAGCTCAAGAATCGTTCATGGAAAAGTAAGAATTTTTAATGAATTTTACGCAAGACAAAGAACTGAATAAATTGACAGGATATTTAAATAACTGTCTTGCAAATCAAATATACCGACCAATCCAGGAAACGCAATTTTCAACCATGTTAGTCTAGACGCCATACATTTAGGATCCAGATAATTGTGTTTAGAACGTCAGACTGCATTCTTTTACTAAACACTTTCCTTTCTACAATTTCACACTTACGTGCCGCAGTGCGTACATAGGTCGAATAGAGGCTAGGATAGGCAAATACATACACCGGGACTTGCCATAAAAATTGATCCAGAGATGAGCAACATCTGCTGAGTCAGCAGTTACTGATCATATATTACAACAAAAGCACCAAGTAAGCAAAAATAAAGTTTCCATTCTAAAAAAGAAAGCAAGGCAAGAAAATTTCATAGATAAAAAATCTTCATTGAGCGTTAGCAAATTCCGCCACAATAATAAAGTAATTGTGTATAGTGCGCCTAGTAACAAATTAGTTTAAATAGGCTCACAAGGATAAACCAAATTCAGAATGAATGAAAGATATAATCCCTATAATGCACAATTTCAATTTCATAGGAAATATTTAGCAAAGCGACATCACAATCACAACAATCAAAAATGCATAAACAAAGTAAAGCAATCGAGTGACTATGAATAACTTCAAGCAATATTAGCAAAAATAAATCCGGAGGGACAAAAAAAATGTAAAAAGAACCAAAGAAAAGCTATTCATTTAGGTTGAAAACTTCGGTACGATTGTTATCAAATTACATTCAGGAAATTTAAAAACAGAATAAACAAGAAAAAGCATCTTTTTTTAAAATCAAGTTTGCGAGCTTGAAGAAAACACCAATCCCATTGTATTTAACCAGTCGTCGAACAACATAACAAAACTACAGCCAATCGCAACGCACGGACGCGTTTCGACCTTCCATGATCATCATCAGAGTACGGCGGCAAACTGACTAGCGAAGATCAAACCGCATTGCATATATATGGAAAGCAAAACCAGATATGCGGCTCTCACCTCTAGTAGTCTTGCATACATTTCACGTGAATGGAAATGTCGGCTGCACAATTTCTATGCAGTCACGAACATTAGCTGTTTGTAGCTTTCGCCACACACACACACACACACACACACACACACACACACACAGAGGTTTTCCTAAACTTACCATTTAGAGGCGACGTACCAGCCTCAATAATTGCACGGCGGCTGAATAGAATAACTAAGGACAACTTTCCCAGTGTTATATATATATAGACAATACAATTAAACAACATTGATTGCGCGGGAGGTTGTAACAATGTTTTATTTCATAGATCACGTACAATGTATGCAAGACTACTAGAGGTGAGAGCCGCATATCTAATTTTGCTTTCCATATATATCCAATGGGGTTTGATCATCGCTAGTCAGTTTGCCGTCGTACTTTGATGATAACCATGGAAGGTCGAAACGCGTCAGTGCGTTGCAACTGGCGTAGTTTCGTAAAGTTGTTCGACAACTGGCTAAATATAATGGGATTGGTGTTTACTTCAAGCTCGCAAACATGATTTTTAAATTATTCCCTCTTCCCACGCAATCAATTATTGTTTAATTGTATTGTCTATATATATATATATATATATATATATATATATATATATATATATATATATATATATATATGTGTGTGTGTGTGTGGCGAAAGCTACAAACAGCTAATGTTCGTGACTGCATAGAAATTGTACAGCCGACATTTCCAGTCACGTACAATGTATGCAAGACTACTAGAGGTGAGAGCCGCATATCTAATTTTGCTTTCCATATATATGCAATGCGGTTTGATCCTCGCTATTCAGTTTTCCGTCGTACTCTGATGATGATCATGGAAGGTCGAAACGCGTCAGTGCGTTGCGACTGGCGGTAGTTTTTTATGTTGTTCGACGACTGGTTAAATATAATGGGATTGGTGTTTATTTCAAACTCGCAAACTTGATTTAAAAATTGTTACCACCACCCGCGCAATCAATTATTGTTTAAGAAAAATCATCATCACAAGAGGTAAGTGTATAAATTGAAATAAAGAGAGAGACACACACACAGACACATGACAGTTATAATACAACCAGTATATAATGCGATTCCAATAAGGACGAAACCGGTCTACTGGATGAATTGACCTTTCAGCACTATACAATTGGTAGTCTATCCAGACATATATATGTACTTAAAGGGTCCGGTTTTTATATCAAGTTCACAACCTTGACTACAGTAAATGTTATCACCGCCCGCGAAACCAGTTTTTTAATCAAATAAATGTTCATTTCAATACTTTTTCCCCATTCTCGTGTGGTGTCTGCTCAGTAATGACAGATTGGGGATGGTTAGTTGGAACTGTGTCCGAATGAATTCCATATGAGCTCCACCTAAAAGAAAGAAATAGCTGTGTTATATTACTTAGTATATGACTAAAAATTGTGCGCCACAAGGTGGCTCAGTGGTTAGAGCACCAGATTCCCAAGCAGACGTACCCAGGTTCGAGTCCTGTCCGCGGCAAATTCTGGCCAGTACATGATGAGTTCCCAATAAGGACGAAACCGGTCTACTGGATGAATTGCCTTTTCTACACTATACAATTCTTAGTTTATACTGACAAATGTATGTACTTAATCGTTCTGGTGTTTATATCGAATTCGCACAACCAATGTTCGTTTAATTAAAATACAACCTTAACACACTATATTTCGTTCGATTGATAAACCAACCATGAATTTATTATTACCTGACTTGCGTTTTGTCTAACGCAGTAATGATTCTTGATGGTTTCTTTTATGAAAAAGATATTTCGGCTGCCGTTATCGGCAGCCATTTACAGTTGTTCAATCGTCACCAGTTTTACAAATCAAACTAATGAAGCAATGATTTTCTTATATTTATGTTTCGGTATAAACTAAACAAATAATGCGCATTTGATGATAATTTAAATCAAGTTTGCGAGCTTGAAGTAAACACCAATCCCATTGTATTTAACTAGTCGTCGAACAACATAACAAAACTACCGCCAGTCGCAACGCACTGACGCGTTTCGACCTTCCATGATCATCGTCAGAGTACGACGGCAAACTGACTATCGAGGATCCAACCGCATTGAATATATATAGAAATCGTAGTTAGATATGCGGCACTTACCTCCATACATTGAACTTGACTGGAAATGTCGGCTGCAAAATTTCTATCCAGTCAGAAACATTAAATGTTGTAACTTTCGCCACATACATGTATGGGCAAAACAATTAAACAATAATTGATTGCGCGGGTGGCGGTAACAATACTTTAAATTAAGTTTGCGAGCTTGAAGTAAACACCAATCCCATTGTATTTAACTAGTCGTCGAACAACATAAAAAAACTGCCGCCAGCCGCAACGCACTGCCGCGTTTCGACCTTCCATGATAATCAGCAGAGTACGACGGCAAACTGACTAGCGAGGATCAAACCGCATTGCATATATATGGAAAGCAAAATTAGATATGCGGCTCGTCATCATCATCATTTTACGGACAGCAATATAAATTCCGTTATTAACTGATGTTTCACCAACATATAATAATAAAAATGTACTACTTCTACTAATAATAATAATATATCATATTATTATTACTTCATTATTATCATAAGTAATAATTCTCAAATTCGATTAGACCAAAACAAACGTGTTCAAAATTGACGTGACTTATGTGGAAAACAAAATACCAATGACATCAGTTTCAGAAAATTGTATATAAGTTGAAAATTATGCTTTTGTATGTTTACCTAGGTACAAATATCAAAACCATATGGCATGAGAGAAAAAGAGGTTCGATAACACACCTGTACTAAAATTCTGTCAGGTACAAGCGAACGAATACCATTTGGAGCAGCTACTTCTATGAAAAATTGATGAAATTCACCATGACGTTCTCGATCAAGACGAACTTTCGTTAAAAGTAGACCAGTATTGGGCGTCACGTGAAAAAGATCGGCCGGGTTCACACGGCTAACGCTATCACGATTACTGCTGCTAATGCCAATGTTAGTTTGTCCAAGTGTCGAGAAATTAGGAATTAATTTTGATCGCCTCCTTTGAAGAAGGCCTTCTTGCAACGTAGCACTATTTCCTTCAGTAAATGTTGAATTAGCTATAAGACGAAATAATCTCGGCAAAAGCGAAGGAACGGCAATTTGAGGACGGCTACTGACCCCACTAGGTACATCAACACCATAGCGATCCCGAGTTATTTCCACAGCTGGCATCAAAACTGGTTCTAAAAGGCTGGCCAAATTTACCAGAATATGGCTTTCTCGTCGATTGTTAAGGCCGATGGCTGAGTGTTCTGACAGATTGACGTGAAGAATGCCCGCGCTAAGAAACGCGAATGGCCTGTTTGAATCAAGTTCGTCAGGTGAACTAATGGGTTCGATTAAATCGCGAAGAAATCTTGGCGCAGGAGCAGATATTGACCAAGCACCTGTTGCTAAGCGAACCGTACAAGCCAGATTACTTGTTTTCGGAACCGGCTGTCCATTATCTCGGGCGGTAACGACAAAGTGATAGACACGAGGCCAAGGCGTCAAAAGGCGATTGTGATGTGTCTGGGGATTACTCGTCTGCAGTATCCGGAAAAATGAAGAATTATTAAGTGAATCTCCATAACCAAGGTTCTTTAGATGTCGCTGCTCGATATTTAGTGGGGAAGTGTACTCTGGTAAAAGCGGATTATGGACAGTCAGCTCGCCGGTGTATGGATCAATGTGAAAGAATCCTTCACTGTTACCTATAGAACAACAAGCGCAAAGCAGATCATAAAAGGAAGATAGCAAGATATTAAAATAAAAACAAGTCAAAATGTTCACAAGCTATAACTTTGACGGTAGTTCAAATGAGCTAAGGTACAACAACTTTTGTGGTATAAATTCGTTTTCAAATGTGTAAAACGTTATTTTGACGTATTAATTTAAAAGCCCACTGTATATTGTACAGTAGCGCTTTAATTTCGTCATATAAACTGATTTACTGGATAAATAACAAATATGGAATAATTTTGCCTAAATTTAAAAGCAAATCACAGAAAATGGCATACACAACTTCTTAATGCAAAATTTTCAAATTATTACACAAGAGACTGTCCCAGCCCCATGTGATCTACGTTCTGAGAAGGATTCGTGTAAAGCGAGAGAAGCAAACCATACAAGATTGGAATGGGATGCGTGGGCAATCTAGTTGCACCACCAGTAACAGAGGTTCAAAAACGTTAAGTGTCTGAACTACTTATCCCATTCCGATTTTGCGATGCAAAAGCTATTATAACAAGCTATGCCTAATAATCGCGTCCTGAAACAAAATGAAACCAACAAGTGTGCGTTTGCACCTCTTTTTTTGAGTCATTTTTTAATTGGCTCTGGAGTTCCACTGGTATACTTCATTGTTTTCGCCCTATATAATTATTCTTTCAATTCAGTCTTTGCTAATGTACCCGAAGAATACATCTGAGTTGGTTGGTGATTTGCTAACATCCAGTTAGCTGAAGATTCAGTTTTGTTGACAGAAAAGCAAAGTGAGATCCCAAGAGCAGCAATTTACACAAAAGTACAGTATAAAGTTAAACTGTAAAAAATTTTTAATATGACACCAAACGAATCAATTTCAGTATAAACTTCTAGACGGACAGTTTTGGCTGATTTTGCCTTCGGCAAATCAATTATACCACACAGAAATCGTCTGCTTATTTCATAAAGCAGTAAGTACAAGGCTTTAAGGTTAAGCATACTGTCCTCAATTATGATCCAGCAACTGAATAGATTTTAACCTCAATGTATTCGCTCGATTAGGTTTAATTCAATGGTAGTTCAGCATCAGGAGACATAAATCAAAGGAACATCTTTTGAACAGCACTGACGTATCGTCACTATCGAATCTAAATATGAAACGCAGATTGTAGCACTGTTTGACAAAACCACACCTGATCATGTCTTATCGCATCTATCTTAGGACTCTAGCGGTAAAAAGTGTGCCGTAAAAAGTCCTAATTAATTGTGCGTTAGCAGCATAGGTTTTTCTGGAACTCATCGTGCGGGATAGGCACGACATCGTTAATTGCATCGTATTGTTTGTTGTAAATTGGGTTTACATACAAATGTATGATTGTGTTTGCCCGTGTAGAGTAGATATGATTCTTACTTACGGACTACGCAATTCCTGACATATAGCTGCAGTTCTATTAATGCATCATGTACAAATTTTTAAATGACGTTTTTTGCGTCAAAACCTAATCATTTGTGTATATTGGACGTTCCGAAATAAATTGGCCTATTTAGTCCAAATAAACTTACTTACGATTACTGAAAGTAATTCTTTACTTCTAAACAATAACTCATTGGTCATTATTTTAAAAATGAACATTATCAACAGTATGCGTTTGGACGTGTATGCTTATTTAAATCGGGGACATATAATAGCAAAATGAACCTTATCACTTGAATAGCCAAGAGAGGATATTAAACGGCACTACATGACGACGGCAAAAAACTAGTCCGCGTACATAGCGGACGCGAGAAAGGACAAATGGACGGTTAACGCATTTGACATGTTCGTATTAGATTAAAATTCAGAAGCTAAAATATTTGTGGCAATGAAATTATATATATATATATATATATATATATATATATATATATATATATATATATATATATATATATATATAATGTTGGTGTGCGAGTGGATAGAAATAATTTTCCTCTTTAATTGATAAAAATTTCTTAAAAATAAACAATTGTCAGATAAAATATATGCCAATCAAGGCACGTCTTCTTGATAAAAGTCAAACAGAATACACTAGTCAGCATGAAAATAATATGTAATATCATTAATGCACATGTTTCATTCTCGTTGACCACTCTTTACTAGGAGCCAGAACTACTAAATAACGGTTGCATAATTTACAGCAGAAACCAAAGTGCCGCCTCTTAAATGTATTTGATAAAATTATTTTCAGAGAGATTAAATTTAAGTAGTAATCTACTCAAATTTTGCACCTGAACACCACCAAATCGAAGCTTAGATCATGGATAAATCGTTCAAGAGAATTAAAAATATAAGTAACAGATTGAGGAATACGCATATCCATTTACAAATTTTCCAACTGCATCGAAATTTATTTTATTCGGAGATTTCACCCTCGTTTACTGTAAATTTGATAAGTCATGTCTGTTTTAATTGAGGAGTCGGCAATAATCGCGAAATTCACCTGTCAAGGGAATAAAACATTTTATTCATGCATATTTTGATATATACTTCTGGTCTAATTATCCGTCAAATTGCAAATAAGATACGTTTCTGTCCAATTTTCCCACATTCATCACCTAAATATATATTGGGTATAGGACGTAATACCGGCTCCTACTGAAGAGTCACCAGTAGGCAGAAAACGAATCTTCACATGAGAATATACCCTCCATTAATGCTGACTTAGGTTTATCCTTCTGGGCTTATTTGATCGAATTTGTTATTAGGTACGCAATACGTAATATACAATTGCTACCAGCTACATTTTGCCCACTATAGAAATCGATATATGTGTATCATTCACGCCGAACAATTCAATTTTTCCAGTTTCGCAATGTTCTAGTTCTTCAATGTTTACATGCATCATAACTACGGATTACATTATCGAACAGCGCTAATTTAGAAGGACCAGGAGTGCAGCATAACAGATAATTTCTGCTGACACTCAAGGCGTAAATTTAATGAGAAAACTATAAATGAAAATTGCCGCTATACACACATACACACACACACACACACAACAATATATATATATATATATATATATATATATATATATATATATATAATGGGATTAGTGTTTACGTAAAGATCGCGACCTTGATTTAAATAAAGTGTTTATATGTTGTTCATTATCGTTTATCGTTGAAGGACACAAAAGCGTCTCCTATTAAAACGAAAAGAAGGGAATATTCGTACAAACATGTTACCAACCTGTCGAATAGTTAAAAATTTAACATATTTTGTCCCATTGAATAGATAATTGAAAATACTCTAACATACCTGAATAACAACCTAGTTTATTCTGACGCAATGAACTGCTAAACAGTATTCATTATATTTCTTACAGAGCATGTAGCGGACCTCATGTCGCTAGCAGGAGAAGAGATGGAATTATTTACGTATAACTCAAATCAAGATACTCCAGGATGACGGTGGTCGTAAGTCATAGGTAACAGACGAGAAGAAAGAGAAATAAATCAAAGTCCTGCAAAGCCTAGATTCATCAAATATAAAACAGGTATCAAGACAAGATCCTGTGAAACAATCAAATTTCAGTCGCCTTGCCGATCAAACTAGACTGATTAAAGACTATATATGTTAAGTGAAACAACATTCCGAATGATACTGTGATCATAATATGCGCAAGAATCCTAAGAAGGGTCATAGTTACACAAATAAAGCTCACTTATTTGCTCGCGAGAGCCAGATAAGATTAAACAAGTAGACAAATAATAGATATTACAATTAAACAATAATTGATTTCGCTTGTGGTGGTAATAATTCTTTAAATCAAGTTTCAGAGCTAGAAGTAAACACCAATCCATTTTTATTTAACCAGTCGTCGAACAACATAGCAAACTTACGGCCAGTCGCAACGCACTGACGCGTATCGACCTTCCATGATCATCATCAGAGTTTGATGAAAAACTAGCGAGGATCAAACCGCATTGCATATATATGGAAAGCAAAACCGTAGCACTCTGATGATGATCATGGAAGGTCGAAACGCGTCAGTGCGTTGCGATTAGCGGTAGTTTTTTATGTTAGTATGTAATAGGTTTTGCGAACCTATTAACAAATTAGTTCAGTTGTGACCAGAACGGAAAGTATAATCTCATGCACATTCGTTTCGTGCTTACTGGCGACTCATCAGTAGGAGCCGGTATTACGCCCTTTAACCACTATATATTTGGTAGAAGAATGTGGAATAATAGGACGGTACAATCCCCTAGACGAATGTGTAAACCTGTAATAGTGAAGCTAACATAATCTAAAGTCACAGGAGTAACAGGTGTTCGGAAATTTTTGTAATTCTCAATTTGGGTGATCTTTAGCATAAATTTATATCCATCAGGTTGGTATCATGTACCGACTCGGTAACCATAGTGTTAGTATCCGGTACTCATCGATTTCAAAAAGGTATCAGTTACTAACACAATATGGCGAAAGCTACAAACAGCTAATTTTCATGACTGCATAGAAATTGTGTAGCTGACATTTCCAGTCACGTACAATGTATGCAAGGCTACTAGAGGTGAGAGCCGCATATCTAGTTTTGCTTTCCATATATATGCAATGCGGTTTGAACCTCGCTAGTCAGTTTGCCGTCGCACTCTGATGATGATAATGGAAGGTCAAAACGCGTCAGTGCGTTGCAACTGGCGGTAGTTTTGTTATGTTGTTCGACGACTGGTTAAATACAATTGGATTGGTGTTTATTTCAAGCTCGAAAACTTGATTTAAAGATGTAGACAAATAATAGTCCAACTAGTATTAGAATACCAAGAAGTATAAAATGGACTGAAGACGGGGATACGAAGGTAGTAAATATATATGGCATTGAGCTATATATGAAAGAATTCGATGTAAATTATCAAACAAAATGAGTCGAGTTTCAAATAATTACCTGATTTTTTATTTGCGCTACAAAGTTTTTACGTCCTCTACAGAAATTTTGTAATCGCCTTGTTACGCATAACAGGGATGAGGTAATTTTGTATCCCTTCGTGAAAAAATTACTTCATCTCAACTAATTCATCAAACATAATTGCTGATTTCTGTAAAACGTGAATTGCTATCTATAAAAATATAACTAAATTTGAAAATTATGTAAAAAGTTGCGAACTAGTAACAGGTTTTCCAAACACTATGAGCTACTTTAAAACGTAAATATAGAAAAGGGCTATGACTCGAATTGACGATAACGTCAAAAGTTAAAACATTACAAAAGTGGAATTTCAGTCTATTATAAATGAAGATACTAACCGCATAGTCGTATGCAAGTTATTTTACGGAATCTCATTAATTCGTGGACATACTCGAGTAGACTAGCGAACATTTAATGCATAAATCCAAAATACGACTAATGATAGTCACGTATACTACACAGAAACGTGGGAATGTTTTGTATGTCTATTCCACTTTCATTATCTAGAAAAATCAAAGGTATTAAAACATATATGACAGTGTTTAGAAATTGTTCAAAAGTACAAGCAATCGGTAGAATGCTTCTTAAAGAGGGTACTGTGGGAAATCTTCACTTGTTGTTCACTGGCAGAGAAGACAGGAGAGAGTGGAAATGTACGGGACAAAAACCTCTGTGGTAGACGATAAGAGTATTTGTCAAGTAAATAATATTCCAAATTTTGTTCGGTATTCGTATGCTTGTGAATATGTGTGCGTGTTTATGTGTATGAGTGCATAGTGGATTTTGTAGCTGTAACCAGCTGTTGCATATAAATGCAGTAAACAGAATCGAAATAATTTGAAAAGCAAAGAATTTGATGATTTTTCCGACAGGATAAAATCGAGAAATAGTAATTACGTGCATTGTGGAGAGAAACAATGCTAGCAAAAACCTTAAATTGCAAACACTGATTATGAGTTACAAGCGTAGAGATATAAATACATCATTTTAGCCTCTGGGAGATTGTAATCGTTTTTAGACTAAGCCCCAGTTAAACGAACTGCTTCTTCTTTACCGACATTGGTGCCTGTTCAGCCAAAGTTATAGACAACAGTTATGGTAGCTCAAAATCTTCCTGATAAAAACGAAAAGAATTCGACCTCAATTAATTTACTGCTATAGTTCACCACAACACGCAGAAATGATTCGTGAGGTTGAAAACGGACTTGCGGTTTTAAATCTAGCACGACAGTGATAACAACATAATAGCACATAGCGATAATAACAAAAAGATTTTTATTGCCTAAATTTAACAGGGATGATATTTCAGGTGCAATTTTTATTTGACAAATTGTCTCTAAAGGAAAAACAAAGTCGCAAATACACCCCGTACGGTGAGGAAAATCCTACAGCTTATCTTTTAAATGAGCGATCAGTAGGGAGAATTAAAAAAAACACATTTCCCTTGATTTAAATAGGGTAAAATAACGAGAAATGTAACAATGTTCAAATGTACCTTCATATTTCTACTGCTTCGAACAGCATTAAAATACAGCAAAAATTTCATGGCGAGACTATATGCATGAAAGTAAGAAATCCTTTTGTAGGAAGAAAGCACCCATTGAATAGGGGAAAGCAATTTTTTATAATATATTTTTGACTGATAACACCAAAATATTTCGATTGAATTAGCTGCACGAAAACTTAAATTACATGGGCACTACACCTCATTTTCCAAATGATTTCATTAAATGTCTCTTCTATGTATTTGAATTTGTTTTCGAGTTGGTGAGTAAATCAACATGTCTGTACATTAAACATTCATTGAATGCTCGGGAAGGGGTGACAATTCTTTCAATCAAGTTTGCAAGCTTGAATTAAACACCAATCTAATTTTTGTAGTTTTGCTATATTGTTCGACGATTGGTTAAATACAATAGGATTTGTGTTTACATCAAGCTCGCAAACTTGATTTAAATAATTGTTATCATAACTCGCGCAATCAATGACTCTTTAAGATCTGGATGATTCTTAAACATTTATAAAGTACAAGAAGAAACCTAGTAGGGTGTGACTAAGTGAGAGAAATAGGTATATTCAGCAAGCCAACAAAGCTGTCACCAAATTTAACATTAAAAATCAACGATAGTAACCTGACATTCCAGTAAGCAGAACAAAACTATACGAGCACAATTTCGGCGAAAAGGAAAAACGATAAATCCTACTAAAATCAGAAGTAATACGATAATCACTAAATACGCACATTCGTGCAACATAGAGCCAAAATAAACAAACAAGTCAAACCATGTATAACAGTTAAATGCTGTTTGTTGTGGAGAACTAATATATATATGCAAGTAAGTATTAGTCAAACCATCTACATGAGAAAAAATATAAAAAATTATCTCAAAGTGACGGCATGCTGAGACACAACAAGTAAAAAGCCCATACAATACAAATAACCATTTGCAGCTTTCGTCAAATATACATTTACAGGCAATACAATTAAACAATAATTGATTGCGCGGGTGGTGGTAACAATTCTTTAAATCAAGTTTGCGAGCTTTAAATAAACACCAATTCCATTGTATTTAACCAGTCGTCGAACAACATAACAAAACTACCGCCAGTCGCAACGCACTTACGCGTTTCTACTTTCCATGATCATCATCAGAGTGCGACGGCAAACTGCCTATCGAGGATCAAACCGCATTGCATATATATGGAAAGCAAAACCAGATATGCGGCTCTCACCTCTAGTAGTCTTGCATACATTTTACGTGACTGGAAATGTCGGATACACAATTTCTATGCAGTCACGAACATTAGCCGTCTGTAGCTTTTGTCACACACATATATATAGACAATACAATTAAACAATAATTGATTGCGCGGGTGATGGTAACAATTCTTTAAATCAAGTTCGCGAGCTTGAAATAAACACCAATCCCAGTCGTCGAACAAAATAACAAAAGTTGTTCGATGACTGGTTAAATACAAAGAGATTGGTGTTTACTTCAAGCTCACAAACTTTATTTAAAGAATTGTTACCACCACCCGCGCAATAAATTATTGTTAAATTATATTGCATATAAATGTATATGTGGCGAAAGCTGCAAACAGTTAATGTTCGTGACATTTCCAGTCAAGTTCAATGTATACGAGACTGCTAGAGGTGAGAGCCGCATATCTAACTTTGATTTCCATATATATTCAATGCGGTTTGATCCCCGATAGTCATTTTGACGTACTCTAATGATGATCATGTAAGGACGAAATGCGTCAGTGCGTTGCGGCTAGCTGTAGTGTTGTTATGTTGTTCGACGACTGGTTAAATACAATGAGATCGGTGTTTACTTCAAACTCACAAACTTGATTTATAGAGTTGTTATTACCACCCGCGCAATCAATTATTGTCAAATAACCCTTTGGAAAAACTACCGTCAGTCACACGTAATGAAGCGTTTCGACCTTCCATAATCATCATCAGAGTACGACGGCAAATAATGGGATTTGTTTTTAATTCAAGCTCACAAACTTAATTTAAAGAATTGTTACCACAACCCGACAATTATTTAAAAGCGGGAAGATCTTATCAAAATGAGTATATTTACCTAGATATCATACAAAAATGAGGCAAATTAGACCTCAACACAACACTACTCTTGCTAGATAAACTTAAAGACAATACGGCATCAACAATACAATTAAACAATCATTAATTGCGCGGGTGGTAGTAAAAATTCTTTAAATCAAGTTTGCGAAGGTCACGTAAACACCGATCCCGTTGTATTTAACCAGTCGTCGAACAATATAGCTAAACTACTACTACCCGCGAAATCAATGATTGTTTAATTGTATTATGCTATTTATATATATATATATATATATATATATATATATATATATAACGAAAGCTGCAAAATCGTTAATGTTCGTAATCAAATAGAAATTCTGCAGCCGACATTTCCAGTCAAGTACAATGTATGCGAGACTACTAGATGTGAGAGCCGCATATCTAACTTTGATTTCTATACAATATATTTAGTGAATTGGCTTTGAAGTTGCATTGTCGATGACGATATAAGTTAACCTCTCTAATGCATGTAAACACTTTCGCATAGGAGTTTGTACCGTCCAATTGTCTCACATTACGTGAACACATATATCGTAGGTAAAGGGCAAGGTAAACTCCTATTGATGAGTCGCAAATAAGCATGAAACGCATATGTACATAAGAGTATACCTCTTGCTCATGCTGAAATTGGTTTATCCTTCTGGTCCGATCTGAACTAATTTGTTACTAGGTGCGCAACACCTAAAACATAGTTACAAGAACCAGATATTCCTTTCGAGTTGAGTTCTGGCGAAAAGAAAATGGATTTTTAATTGTGTTTTACGTACCTGTTTTATAATAAATTTATACTTCCATTTATGATTTGTTTCTCAATTAAAATTAAAAATGCATATATATTGATTCTCCGCAAACAAAACCACAAATTTTTCCTTCATTAATTTGTAAATCACTGTATCATCTACGTACAATTTAAGACTTCTGTTGCTTAGTTTAATTGAAATTAAAAATTAATCGCTTTAATCTATTTAACGAGCTGGTTTGCTCTTCTCAACGATTAGTGTTTTACCGTTGAGAATAGTAATATGCATTAGATATATACTTAATTTATTACATCGTGGATTTTCATTTGACTAAGCAAATGACAACTAGTCTAATTGTCAGTTTTTCTTCAATTTCCAGTTGGTACATATTGCGAGTTGATTTGTGAGTACATTTGTGTGTCTGTGTGCGTGCTACAAGCAAGTGCATTCAAAAATCGACTCGCAATGAGGACTATATATATATATATATATATATATATATATATATATATATATATATATATATATATATATATATATCCCGGACCGCAACAATTCAGGTGGGTAGATATGACGAGATTAATGAGCCAAATTAACGTGCTCCACAGTACTTGATAAAGTACATGCTAAGGTCTGGGCATAGTGACAGCTACTATCGATGAGTGATTAGTAAATACAAAAAACATTAGCAAATAGAATAAAACTATTTATTCATGCTGACAAGAACGCATCATTTTGGTCCTACGCGAATTAAGCTATTGTTCGGGACGTTATACGTAATATAACAATTCATAAATGCGACTTCTTCATAACAAGGAATATACATCAACATTATTTACTACACAATAAGCAAAAGTTTACGTTGCCCAAATAATAGAATTTGTCGGACCATTCGAATAAATTCAAAAATCCAAAAAGCGACATTCGCATAACCACATAACTTACCAGCAGTTATGCTATATATGACACGACCATTTCGGCCTGAATCTTCGTCAAAAGCTGCAACAGACCCTATGTAAGTGCCGACAGGACTGGTCGCCAGTACAACAAACTCAGCACTGGTGATTGGTTGTCCGACTGGAGGTGCATATGTTGCATTGTTATTAATAGAAGCGAACTCGTCCAAGTGGCCTGTTGGTGTAAAGGCAGAGAACTGCGGTGCATGATCGTTGGCGTCAAGCAAATTTATTCGAAGCAAAGTGTAAAGTTCGCGGGTCGGCATGGTATCAACCAATAGGCAAGCGATTAATAACTCATGTCGAGTCAAATGCTCATAGTCAATACCACGGCGTACGCTAATTTCACCTGTAATAAAAAAAATAATTTTAAGTAAGCTACCAACTAAATCTTTCAAAACGTCTTTCGATTATTTGTGTATACATAAATAAATGACTAATATATATATATATATATATATATATATGATGTCATGCTTACCGCGAAATGTGATAACTGATATCGATCAAGGCCAGAGTGTATGGATTTACTGGAGTAACAGGTGTTCAGAAATTGTTGTAATTCTCAATTTCGGTGAACTATAGCATAAATTTATATCCATCAGGTTGGTACCATGTACCGACTCGGAAACCATAGTGTTAGTACCAGTACCTTTTCGAGTACAATAATGTTGGTATCGGTTACTAACACAATAGCCATAGTGTTAGTATCCTTTACAGACTCGGTATATATATTATATAGTGTGAGTTAGCGTTGAAGTCGCATTGTCGTGACTTTAGATGATGTTAGCTTCACTATTACAGGTTTACACATTCGTCTAGGAGATTGTACCGTCCTATTATTCCACATTCTTGACCAAAATATATAGTGGTTAAATGGCGTAATACCGGCTCCTACTGATGAGTTGCCAGTAAGCACGAAACGAATGTGCATGAGATTATACTTCCCGTTCATGCTGCCTTTGGTTTATCCTTCTGGTCACAACTGAACTAATTTGTTACTAGGTTCGCAATATTAGTTCTCCGCAACAAACAGTATTTAAACTGCCAGGTTGTTTGATTGCTAGATACTGCTTGTAGCGGAGAAATAATAGATATGAAACTATGTATAAGTTGTGTACCTAGTAACAAATTAGTTCAAATATGACCAGAAGGATAAACCAAAATAAGCACGAAACGAATGTGCACGAGATTATACTCTCCGTTCATGCTATCTTTGGTTTACCCTTCTGATCATATTTGAACTAATTTGTTACTAAATGTGCAACACCTATTACATAGTTGTTTAACTGCGTTTACTATTTTCTTTTACGTTTATTTTATACCGATAACATATACATAGTCGAGCAATGTTTTAACTATACCTATTGCTAATATAAATATAAATCGCACAAAATGTAAAATGTAATCCATCAAAAAATTCATAATTGTTTTTACTTAAGTACCATTCACTCGCACGCAAAACAGACAATAATTCTAACATGAATGTCCTAGCTTTTATAATAACCACCACAAAACACCTTAAACTACACAGAAATCGTAAGCTGAGAAATTTTACGAGGAATAGATTTTAAAATAATAACACAGTTCTATTTTATCTGTTATGTGCAAGATATCAAGTCAGATTTGATAACTGCATAGGATAATTAATGAATACAAATATGTGGCTTTAGGGAACATAACATATCAGAGCAGTTATCAATGAAAGGCTTTTTTTGCTAAGTTTAAAAGATGAAAATGTAGCAAACCTGGTCTATTAAATCGATTTTGCGAAGCTCAGTATGAATGTAAAATCGCTCAAACAATACCTATTTACATTGAATATTGTATGATAAAATTAAACAAAATTCCCGTACTGTGACTAACGCGCGGTTGTCCCCAATCAGTTGCTTCAATGGAAACATGAGAGACATCTTTTTCGTTATCCTCCATCTGTCTACAAGACATCACAAGTTTGAAGTACAAAGTAATTATTAGTTTAAATCACGTTTTCGAGCTTGACATAAATATGCCTCTCATTGTATTAAACCAGTTGCAAAACACCAAAACTACCGTAAATTACACGTGATGTCGCGTTCTGACCTTCCATAATCATCACCGGAGTACGACGGCAAACTAACTAGCAAGGATCAAACCGCAATGCAAATATATGGTAAGGAAAATTAGATATGTGATTTTCACCTCCGGTAGTCTCGCATAAATTGTACTTGACAGTAAATTTCGACTGCACTATTGCTATGCAGTGAAGAACATTAGCCTTCTGCAGCTTCCACCACTTATATAGAAGGTATACAATTAAGCAGTCATTGATTGCACGGATTGAGATAACAATTTTCTAAATCAAGTTTGCGTGCTTGAAATAAATACCAATCACATTTTATTTAACCAGTTGAACACCATATCATAACTAACGCCAGTCACATGTACTGTCGCATTTGGATCATCCATTACCATCATCAAAGCGCGATGGCAATCTGACCAGCAAGGATCAAATCATAATATAGTTTCGCATACAGTATACTTCAATGACGATGTCAGCTGCAAAATTTCTATATAGTCACGAACAATAACTGTCTGCAGCAGTCCACCATTATCCACGTCATAATGGACAGCAATACAAAAGACGTAGGAGGCTACTGCTTCATTGCAACCTAGCATCTAGAGAATTGGATTGAGCAGTATTTCGCATTAAAAAGATGCGAATTTTATACTGGCATACGAAACAACGAGTGCTAATATATTCAAAGTGGCCTAAGCAGTAGAGTCAACATCGACTAATCCACCACCCGGGAGAACTTCGAAACATGTATTCTTAACGGATACAATTGTTGATCATAATAGCGCCCATTACAAAATGGACAGCCCTGACGAACAACACTGCTGATTGTAAAGTTGTGTGTTAATTCGTTCAAGACAATAACGCGCCCAAATTTCTTGCGTAGAATGGGCGTATAATATTCCGAAATTTCGGTTCGCACAAAACCTTTCGACAGAATATCAAATAGAAAATTGCGATCCACTGAGTCAAATGCACCCTTGAAGACTAGAAAGACGGCTATTGCTGGACAGAGATACACATATCGCTGTTCAAGAACTTGGCTTAAGGTAAAAATATTGTCTATACGACCCCGTCCTAACCGGAATCTGACTTTTAATTCTCTAGTATGTGATACACGCGAAGCGCTAAGACGGCATAAGATAATCAAAGCAAATAGCATACATACGATGGTTATCAAACTAATTACGCTTGCCTTATTGATGATAGGAATGATGATCGACTAATTCCATGCAAACCGCACGTTCTTCTCATTCATGTAGTGCAAAAAAGGTTAGTCAATGCTCAAGAAATTATATCACCACCATCATAAAATAAGCTCTAAAGCAAATCATCGGGACCTGCAGCGTAATCAATGATTGCTTAAACCAGTTACTAGATTGTTCCTAAAGCTTGTGACGTGTTGTGATTCAATGAATGACACCGCCAAAGGTATCCGAAATATTTCCATCAATGGAATTGATTAGCAGTAATCCTGTGCAAGTCACAAAACAGATAAGTAATTTTTAAAAATTTCAGTCTTGTAATTCATTAACAAAACCTTTCTCTTAGGTTTCAATTCTTAATTGCTACCAAAACATACACGGATCCTTCACCTGTTGTTTTCTAAAGGTGCTTCCCTTCGGTTCTTATTATAAGGATAAATTGCATGAATATTCGATTTAGCTACAGAACAAGAAATTTAGCATTTAGCATCAATATTGTAGTAGACAACAATCCCCTATCCCTAACCAAATTACGCGTTTAAAAATAATTATTGCAATAATATCATTGTTTCAGACAATACTTGCTGACGATGCACATTATTAAGATATTAATTGCATTTCGTTTCACTAGTAAACTAATCCACAAAATCACCTTGCTTACTATATTTTAAACAGCTGTTCTAAAATCTGCCACCTGATGCAACCCAATCATCGCCCAACCGATTCTCAACAGTTTCACACACGTCTTGCCTAAAGGCTGCACGTAAATTCACGCAGAGTTCATAAATCCATCACCAACACGAGCGGAAATGTTCACTAGACTTACGACTCGAATCCAGCCAATTGAACTGCAAACTTAAGCAGGCACACGGATAGCTTGAAGGCTTTCAACTATTCTTTGTCCTGCGCAAAGGGCACATACACACATGCACGTGCAACAAAATCCAACAGACTTACCTCGACTATCCTATTTAACTTCAATTCTGCTCTATTCAGAATTGTACAAAAAACAGGCAAATGCACATCGACAATATGCCAAATAGCTAAATCTTCATACATTATATGCAATCACAAAATTTTCGCAAGCGACTTATTCAGGACAAAAAATAGATAATGGTATAAATGTATGATTAAATCGTATCTAAAGATTTTATTGATTGATCCTAAGAACCAAAAGTAAGCTGAGTGAGAGACCGAATGATTGACAATAGATCTGTACAAACTTATGTTTACTAGTAGGTATGACATAAATAATTGCTCCCGAGTTCGATTTCTATCCGCTGAAATTCTGATTACAATTGAGAAGTGGTCAATAGAGTTAAAGCCAATCTAGGCGATAAGATTCAATCGTTATCTTGTGTAATGAAAATTACATCATAGAAATTAGTTTCTACATATTTTAGAGCATGTGGTAGAAATAGAGGCGATATTTTGTTTCGTAACTGGTCGCCATGTTCAGAGGACAGCCACTAAATAGAAATATTATTATTGTATCAAAATTATGTTATTAAAAACGTGTCATTTATACCTAAATTAAACCGCATTCACAATTATTTTATTTCTACCATATTTTCATGCTCATCAAATACATTTTACTTATCAGTAGTATATCTATTAAATTATTACAATACACAGGATGCCTGGTTTATATTCTGGGTTCTTACCTAATTCAATGATTTTAAGCAACGTAACAATAGACTAATTCAATCTGAAATAGATTATTTAGGTGATGTTCGAGAGGCAACACAGAACGTAGGAACGCCTTGACGAAATAAGGACCATTACAAAATAGGCGCCTAAACCAGTTATTCTTTCATGACGAGGGAAGGCAAGTCATAACCTGGGGCCGCGACAATCCCAAACTCCTTTCAACCGAGTGAAAGGATATATATATATATATATATGTATATGTATATATATCAAGGTAGCGTGACGAGACTGAAATGCTTTTCGTTGAGTGTACTATCGATTTAAACCTACACACGAACATGACATTTGACGCAGGGTGCATTCGAAATCACGTTGACATTTTCACACTAATTAAGAGCGTGACGGATATTTTGCTGTAAACTAGTTCCATTTTTGCTCAAAGTATTTGGCTGGCCGAAGCAACTGATACACGAACCAGTGTCTTCCCCGATAACAGTGATGAATTTCAACTAAGACATAGGAATTATAGTCGCGTCTGAGAAATTGTGCAGCTGCCTGGATTATGGCTGATCATGAATTTGTCAGTAGATATTAATTATTAATTAATTAATTAATTATGTCAATCTGAGTATGAAATTTTCTGATTTTGATATTTTATGGGCGTATAACACAATTTTTAACCAAAGAAATGTAAATTATGTTCACCAAGCAATTGGCTGACCAAGGAAACTGAATCACAAATTATATAATTATTATTATTTAAACTGATATGCAATGGATTCGTTATATTTAATACCAGAAATTTACAGCAATTAAGCATAACATAACAATAAAATCAATATATATATATATATATATATATGTATATATATATATGTATATATATATATAAACACCAAAATAAATGGTGCCGGTTATAGAAAAAATGTTAATAGAAGTTCAAGTCTTAATTTGTTGGAAACAGATAGATGGTAGACCTATATTTTTAACTATGATAAGGCCAAAATTGGTGTCCTTATTTAATCATCAACACAAAATAAACATAGTTAGAAAACATATAAGTTAAAATCAAGTCTACAGACAAAATAATGTGTACCATATTAAAAAAAATTCATACACGATTTTAGTCAAATTAAATTTTCTTGATAGGAATAAACACCAATTTAGCTTTAAAACCAATCATAATAATGATCGTTTAATTAATAAAAGTTTCCTGAAAGTAACTTTTATATATATATATATATATATATATATATATATATATATATATATATATATATATATATATATATATATATATGGAGAGAGAGCGAGACAGTGAGACAGAGAGAGAATGGAAGACGGGAGAAAGAAAGAGTATTCAATTTTTATGCAGGATTTTAGGAGTAGAGATAATAAATCATGTTTGTGAGTTTAAGTTAAACATCAATCCCATAATATCCATCCAGTCGCATAACAGAGAAAAACCATTGTCGCCGTGTTGTGCGGAAATGGGATTAGCATTTATCTGAAGCTCGCAGACTTCATGTAAAGAATTGGTATATCCTCCCGCGCTCTCAATGATTGTTTAATTATATAACTTATATACGTGTAGCGAAAGCTGGAAAAGATCACCTTCGTAACCGAATACAAATTGTGCAACCAAAAGTAAATGAGAAAATCGAAAGTAAGAGCCGCATATCAAATTTCGCCTTCCACATATATATTTTGATGTTCGATTCTCGATACTCGGTTTGCCACTCTACCTCTAAGTGGTTAGAGCAACAGATTCCGCAGCAGAAGGGCCCAGGTTTGAGCCCTGTTCGCGGCAAATTCTGCACAATACGTGAAAAGTACCCAATAATGACGAAACCAGTCTACTGGATGAATTGTCTTTTCTACATTATAAAATGCTGCATTGATACTGAAAAAGTATGTAGATAATGTAAGTGTTGTTTATTTCAAAATCGCAACCTTCATTTAAATGCTTCCACATTTGGAAGCGATTTCAATAAATTAACTTTGTCCAGAAATGCCAAAGCAAAACATTTTTCGCGCACACTGGTATCACCGTAGGGCTTTCAAAGTCATATAAATATATATTGTCAGCATAAGCTTGATATTGCATCAGGTAGTAAAGACAATATATTCAGTATACTAAAAGATCATTGGTTGCGCGGGCGGTGATAACAATTACTATAATCAAGGCTACGATCTCGATATAAGCACCTGATCCATTAACTACCTACATATTTCAGTATAAATTAAGAATTGTACTGTGCAGAAAAGGCAATTCATTCAGTAGACCGGGTCTCGTTCTATTTGAAACTCATCACGAACTGGCCAGAATTTTCCAGAATATATATATATATATATATATATATATATATATATATATATATATATATATATATATATATACACAGGAAAAAGAAATGACAATCCTTACAGTCATCTGCTACTTCGGCCCTTCTTTGGGGAAAACTATATAGTCTGGCATAATACGTTAATTGTACATCTCCGCACAAATTAAGATGGTTTGTATAATATAATAACATATCATAGCTGGATAGTTGAAACTCAAAGTTCAAACTGATACTAATGTGTATTCGTTTTAAACCAACTTACTAAAAACATGTTAATGAAAAACTGAAAATTCATGCATAGCGTATCTTCCGTAGCATAAGAAGATACAGTAACGGCAGCGAAATTAATCCTAAACGCTTATAAGACTCTCTGAGAACAAATTCTGAATTAAGATAATATTAATGCTGTATTCGCAAGTACAAAAATAAAATCGCAGTCGTCTGAAATCATGGCCATCATATTAAAGCATTTGGCTCATCGGCTGGTGTGCAGTGGCCAATATTTATACATCACAAATTTGTGCCTCGTGTACTATATCGTAGTCAAATGTGCATCCCAAATTAAACTGCAGTACCACTTTGTACCTGCCAAAGGTGAAGGCAACTCTGAGGGGAATAGCCGACATTAGCTGGCCGGGCGCCAAGATCAGAAAAGATTAAATAGCATTGGAGAAATACGGGAGTATGAAAAAAGAAATATTTTTCTACATTTTTTCCTATTGGATGTAGACCACAATTCAAATATAATTTTTGCATTCAATAAATAATGTGTTAACATAAACACACACATAAAAATAGTATATATATATATATATATATATATATATATATATATATATATATATATATATATATATATATATATATATATATATATGTATGTGGCATCATTAATTCCACCCAGGCCGTCACGTAATTGGAGCATAAAATCAGCATAATTGCCAGCCAAATTAATAACGAGTATAATTCGGGCATATACACGTATTTTCCTTGTAGAAATATGAAATGAAGTCTTTAGAATTAACTAAGCCATACCATGCGTTTTAGGTCATTATTCATCGTCTACACTTGTAGAAGCCCAGCAGGTAATTGATTAGGTTTCAGACTGCCACTTTGCTCTACAATCTAGCTAAGTGTATCATAGCGATACAATCCCAGTGCAATGTAGTTTCTATTAAAAAAACCCGACAAGACCGAGTGGGTTTGATTTTTTCTCTAAAAGCCTAACCAGAACAATTATAAAGGCCAAATATATTCAGACCTACGTGAGTAACCAGTATGATACGAAAACGTACAAATAGACGGCGAGTAACCCTTCTGGCAACAATTTTATTGCTCTTCTCTAAATGCCGCAGACACACACACCCACACACATGTATATATATATATATATATATATATATATATATATATATAAGCATAATCGCAGGATTTGGATGATATTCAAGTTTCAATAATAATGAGATAACCGGTTCCGAAGATATAAAACATATACGTAGAAATATAAACATATATTTGTTTTATATATATATATATATATATATATATATATATATATATATATATATATGTATATATATGATTTTGAATGAGATAAATACATTATTAGTAGTTAAAAAATCATTGACTGCGCGGGAGACGATAGCATTTCTATAAATCAAGAATTCGAACTTGATATAATCACCAATTCCATTGTATTTAACCAGTCGCAAAACATAGATAAACTACCGTCAGTGATACATCATTATCATGAGCAAAGTACGATGGCAAACTGACTAGCGAAGATCAGACACAACACATATATAAGGAAACCAAAGTTAGGCATGCGACTCTCAAATCTAGTAGTCTCGCATACGCTGTATTTCACTGGCAATGTCGGCTGCAAAATGTCTATGCACTCACGAAAATTATTGTAGCATTCGCAAATGTATATATGTTACGGTAGGTGATAGCAATTCTTTAATTTATGTTTGCGAACTTGATATAGACACCAATTCAATTTTATTTAACCAGTAGCACAAAATAGCTTAACTACCGTCAGGTACATACACTAACAGTAGTTTATCTCACTTAAGTGACTGGTTAAATAGAATGGGATTGGTGCTCGTTTCAAGCTCACAAACTCGATTTAAAGATTGAGCTACCTTTCTAAATCATTGTCTGCTAAAGGACGCAATCCATATTTCCTGTCGATGAAAATAAAGTTCTGTGAGTATTAAATTACCTTAACATGTCCTTTCAATTTGGAAACCCATTTTTTTCCGTTTTATACTTGAAGCCGATTTTTCTTACGCAATTGACCAGGTTGTTCACAAAGTTCCACTTCAGTAAAGAACTTTTAACATATGTTATGTTCCGTGACGGTTTACCTATTGGAAAGGCATTGGCAAGATGTTATTCTTTTCCACAAATTATTTGTACATCCAGGTATGACAATGAATTGTTGGACTTTTTCCCTAAGTTTAAATTTTTATTTAAATTAACTTCGTTGAATTTGAAAACCATGCTACAACCTGAATTCACATATCCATCAACGTGTCACTACACTTATAATTTTATGTTTCACAGTGAATAAAATTTTAAAATCTGGAATATTTGATTAATTATTCATGTTTAAAATGATTAGAAATGTACTGATGTTCAGATTAAAGAAACTTCTCCAGTTTCACATAATAGGCTATAACAGTAACAAATGTGTCCTGGTTGAGTCCCGCCAGCATTAATTGAAGAGTTCCCAATAAAGACGAAACGGATCCTCTACTTGATGCAATGGTGAGTTTGCACTCGGGATAAATACATATATAGTCAACATAAACTATATTTAGCATAAAATACCAGATGTCTTTTATTGACAAAGTAAATTCCCGAATTACTGTTGTCTAAATTTGAACCAGGAATTATTTATTTCAGTCTTGCGTGTCATTGTTTAAAAACTGGAAAACTTACGGAAGAAAATGCTCCCGGGTTCAAATCTTGGTCGAGACAATTTTGTCATCTATTTATTTATTGAATTGCATCTGATATTTTAAGCAATTTTATAGCGTTGATGAACAACTCGAGTGCAACTCAATGTGATTTTAGGCAATAAACACGCATAATATTTACATTTATTCTCATGGTAAATATTGTAATATTAACATTTTCGGTATTGCTGATGACACACAAGTAAAGCAATTAAATAACAATTATTATAATCAAGGTTGCGATCTTGATATAATCCAATGTTCGTTTAATAAAATCACAATGCGGTACATATCTGGTACGCGGTTTGTAAATACAGTACGTTACTACTGATGTGATTCATTCTACTAGCTGACAAATTTCTGCTTAGAAGACCAGCGGGCCCAGACTAACTGCATCGGCAGTGTTATGATAAATTTTACTAGGACTAAATGAGTACAATTATATTCCTCTGAAAATCGGCCTATGATTTTCCATGCCCTATGTAATAGGCTATTACCATTTAACATGATGCAGTACATTTATGAAACAAGGAAGCAGGTAGGAGACTGGCGATGCTAACACCGTAGTGCTAAAGCCAAATTATCGCCATCATATGTGCAGTTAACTGCCTCATGCTATTTTATGTACGCGTGCGGCCTAAGTTAATACTTACGTCTCTCTTGCCATTTGCCTTAGAGCCCTACTGAATTCCACTACAGTGGAAACGCTGAACTACGTTTATACTAGTACGTTGATTAGGTAAGAAGCCGCAACCTACATTCCGCATTTGAAACAATAGCTATGCAACTTAAACTGCACATTCAATATGCTCCACATAGTAACTCACACATGACTGATGTCAATTTAGAACAGACGTGCTTCATTGTCAAACTAGATTTCAAACCGTTGTGAAGTATTCAAATTAAAAAAGCCTAGAAAATTCGTAGCTGAATTCTTCAGCTGACGAACAAGAATTACCGTTGTAGCTTGTTCATCTGTTAATTTTATGTAGCTAACATAAAATAAAGAGAAAGTGAGAGACAGAAATAAGCCAATATATCAAAGATAAGTGCCATTTGGCACTTTGGTTGTGCAGAGAGTTCATTATGGTTTCTAGATTGAACAGAGTTACACACTCGCTATGAGGTTATTAGTTATTTTAAAAGCAATTTATGTGCAGCTTTCATTACATTACATGGAAGCGTGTCCTGAATTAACCAAGGCTGCCAAAATGACGACTACGCCAAGATTTAGTATGTTCTACAAAGATGCACATATTATTAGTAGATCATTACGATAATGATTGATTATATTTACCTTTTGGCATATAAAAATCACTAATGTTTAGAAGAAACGAGTGCATTAAAGCATATGTAAAATAAAAAAATCGAGAGTTATGGACAATACGAAAAATTTTAGTTTGACGTAATTAAAATACACACCATAAAATGCCTATAGCTAAGTTTTCTGGGTGTAGAAGATACAGTGACTCTTAAACTAATTCAATTGATATAATTATAATCCAGCTATACATGCATCAAAAAGACATATAATTATTAAGAAGAGATTAATAACTTTTAAATTTCTATTTGTGTTGGCAACAAATGTCTACATGCGCCCAATGTTCAAATGTTGATCCCGTTCATTATTAGTAGTATAGTTAGGCCCCATTCACGCGTTAACTTCTCCATTTGATCTATCCGCGTGAAAATGTCCCCAAAGTAAGTCGTTGATTAAACCGAACATCAGTAAACATTACATCGGAATCTAAATGGCCTGATTGCACGTTGTCGAGATTACAACAATGCATTCGTTTTAAACTCACAAATGAGCATTTTTATTCCAATATAAACATAGAACCACAGATTGAGCAAAGCTAAAAGTGTAAACCGGAGCCATGTGAATATTAAATTAGACGTGCATCATGATGAGTAGTTACTCTAACAAATCTAATGCTCAACAAAGCTGAGTTCGACAAAAGAGGCTGAGCTACGAATAGAAAAATAGCAACAGATACATGTGACCTACCAGAAATAAGTCAAATTTAATTAAACCTAACAATTAGATAATATCCACCAAGTAGTTTTCAAAGTCAAACCAAAAGAGAAGCAAGACTGCAAAATAGTTCTTTTGTGTCGATTTTCACTCTTCGTTCGAAAATAGGTTTATCTACGTACTAGGAATCAATTACAGCTACATACCACGATGACGTAGCTAATTCCAAAACTAATGAGAAGCACCAATGGATAACATGTCGGCACCAAATCGACAACATTGTCAATAAACGAAGACAGGAGGCAGTTTATTATAAAACAGACGCATCAAACAAAATAAGTATTTCTGACAAATAATAAACATTGTAAACAAAACAAATTTGTAAAATATTGATTACGAATGAAACAGGATTATGTCTTAGATTGAACGATTGGTGAATGCGCTAGCGGTAATAAAAATTATTTAAATCACGGTTGCTCTCTTGATGTAAACAACAATCACACTATATAAATATATATATAAGAGTATATATATATATATATATATGTATATATATTATATGTGTATATATAAATATAAATAAATATATATATATATATATATATATATATATATATATATATATATATATATATATATATATATATGATAGAATAGGCTAAGCATTGTATTAAAAAGCAAATGAAATTTATCCGGTAGATTGGTTTCGTCCTTATTGGAAATTCTTCAAACACTATCCAGAAATTGCCGCAGGGAAGGACTCGAAGATGGACATGTCTGCTTCCGAGTTTGTAATTCTAACCCATTAAGCCAGTCTTGCGCACGCTACACATAATTTTCAATTATATACTAATGTTCCTTAAAAACCTTACCTTCAGAGGGAACCTGTATGGCATCTCTTTAGACATAAAGTTCCGACTAACCAACGCAATCAGTCATTATAGAACAGACATCACGCTATCTAAAGAAGTGGTATTGAGTTAAACATTATTATAATTAAAAGATCACAATTCAATGAAATGAAGGTCGTAATCTTGATATACACACATATCCCATCACTTGATAAATAATCAAGAGCAAGCTTTAATAAAATGCATAGTACTAATATCAAGAGTGATAAAAAAAGTTAACATTTCTTTTTACTTTAGCTATCTATGAATATATATATATATATATATATATATATATATAATGTGGAATACTCTTAAAAAATTGAGGAGCTGGCAATCGAGGCCCCTAATACTTTGTGTCTATCATTTCCAGTTAAGGCCCAATGGTCGACTTCTTTTTCTGTTTACATAAGTAAAGATGCAATTTCTTATTCCACAGTGCTTACAAAATGGCTCACTTACGTCCTTTATTGCATTTTGTAACTACCTTCAAGGCCATATTTGAAAAACATACTTGCAAAGTTTTCCAAACGATTGAAGGCCTGGCTTGGTAGATGCGTTTAAATTGCAATTTAATGTTCTTTTTATTAACCGCATGAAATTTGATCTATCAGACGATTTATAACCAGATGAATAAAACGATGCAATTTAAAACTGTAAACGCACCGGTTGCAAGTAAATGCCGTTTAAATAAAAGTAAATGCTGAATATATGTCTGCATTTTTATAACACATTATTAAGACCTCAAAAGTATGATCTCCAGGCATGGCCCAAATGCAGTAAAAGAAATGAATTAGCAATTTATAAAGTACAGTGGATAAACGAATTACAACCTAATTTAGGTAAACAGAAGCACATTCAAGCATAAACCTGAGCTGGAGGTGATGCACGCCAATGATCAGGCTTGCATTATTTCACTCTCTTACAGTAGTGTATGTCTTTCTGTTTCGCTTTTCATAACAAGTAACACGAACTGTAGAATCTTAAAGAGAAAAATATGTAGGAAACATTGATTTTATCTGAAGAAGTTTCTTTTTAACTTCGCGAATTGGAGTGCTACAATGAACTCAAAATTCATACTCCTTCTAACATTATATGGACAGGTCCACACCAATGTGCTGAATGCAACAGCAGATCGCAAAACGGATACAATTCTTTGTGGCTTTAAATTTGGAATAAGACCGTATAATATTTTTATGAAAATAAGTCCAGTTTTAGTCTTGAAATTCGCCACTGCATCGAACAAGCGGTGCACAACATGCAATTTTCCCGTATAAATCCACATACGTGATTTCATCAGACTTTACTTTAGGTGGAACTTACATTAAATCGCATATGATCAAAACATACATATATACAAATACATACATACATATATATATATATATGTATATATATATATATATATATATACTATATATATATATATATATATATATATATATATATATATATATATATATATATATATGTGTGTGTGTGTATGTCTCGGAATGTTCTCCATCTTCGATTAAATGAATTTTTACTCATTGCGATATGGGATTAATAGCCCAGCCTGCTAACGAGAATCCTTTTGAGGGAATTTGCTTAGTCGGCAGCTGTTCAGACGAAAAATCAAAATACTTACCAATAAATCCACCTACTTACGAAGAATTGCTCTTTCGTACCCCATATACAGAGCCCTCATTATCTTTTTTATCGAAACTCTGCTCGATTACATTCTCGAATTATCTCAGGAATTCCAGCTATTATATTCTCCATCAATTAGATTAAAATATTTTGATAAACTACAGATAGCGTATAGAATAACAAATTTGTTCATACTCGATCGTAGTATGTGCCAAGACGGTAGTTTTGTTATGTTGTTTGACGACTGGTTAAATACAATGGGATTGGTGTTTATTTCAAGCTCGCAAACTTGATTTAAAGAATTGTTACCACCACCCGCGCAAACAATTATTGTTAAATTGTATTGCCTATATATGTATATGTGGCGAAAGCTACAAACAGTTTATGGTCGTGACTGCATAGAAATTGTGCAGCCGACATTTCCAGTCAAGTTCAATGTATGTGAGACTGCTAGAGGTGAGAGACGCATATCTAAATTTGATTTTCACCAATGCGGTTTGATCCTCATAGTCAGTTTGCCGTCACTTGATGATGATCACCACCCTCAAACAATTATTGTTAAATTGTATTGCCTATATATGTATATGTGGCGAAAGTTACAAACAGTTAATGTTCGTGACTGCATAGAAATTGTGCAGCCGACATTTCCAGTCAAGTTCAATGTATGCGAGACTGCTAGAGGTGAGAGCCGCATATCTAAATTTGATTTCCATATATATTCAATGCGGTTTGATCCTCGATATTCAGTTTGCCGTCGTACTCTGATGATGATCATGGAAGGTCGAAACGCGTCAGTGCGTTGCGGCTGGCGGTAGTTTTGTTATGTTGTTCGACGACTGGTTAAATACAATGGGATTGGTGTTTACTTCAAGCTCGCAAACTTTATTTAAAGAATTGTTACCACCACCCGCGCAAACAATTATTGTTAAATTGTATTGCCTATATATTTATATGTGGCGAAAGCTACAAACAGTTTATGTTCGTGACTGCATAGAAATTGTGCAGCCGACATTTCCAGTCAAGTTCAATGTATGCGAGACTGCTAGAGGTAAGAGCCGCATATCTAAATTTGATTTCCATATATATTCAATGCGGTTTGATCCTCGATAGTCAGTTTGCTGTCGTACTCTGATGATGATCAAGGAAGGTCGAAACGCGTCAGTGCGTTGTGGCTGGCGGGAGCTTTGTTATGTTGTTCGACGACTGGTTAAAACCAATGGGATTGGTGTTTACGTCAAGCTCGCAAACTTGATTTAAAGAATTGTTACCACCACCCGCGCAAACAGTTATTGTTATACTAGATGAATTCCCTTTTTTACACTATACAATTCGTGGGTTATACTGACATATGCAAGTAATGAATGGATCAGATGCTTATATCAAGACCGCAACTTTGATTGTAATAATTGCTTTTACTCTAACAGTTAGATACTGTTTCTGGCAGAGAACTAATATATATGCAATTGTGTTGTAGGTGTTGCGCTCCAAGTAAAAAATTAGTTCATATATGAACAGAAGGACAAACTAAAGACAGCATGAACGGAAATCACAATCTCGAGCACATTCGTTCCGAGCTTACTGCCGACTCATTAGTAGGAGTCGGTATTACGCACTATACCCATATTCATCACTAAAACATATTGTTGGTAAAGGGCGTAATAGCGGCTCCTACTGATGAGTCGTCAGTAAGATCGGAATGAATGTGCAAGAGATTATAATTTCCGTTCATGCTGTCTTTGGTTTATCCTTCTGGTCACAACTGAACTAATTTGTTACTAGGTTCGCAAAACCTATTACATACTAACATAACAAAACTACCGGTCAACTACCTGGTCAAATTTGAACTAATATTTTATTAGTTGTGCAACACCCATATTCAGAGTACATTTACAGTGGAATTAAATTTGTCAGCTAATTTAACATGTAAACTGAGACAAGCCTTAACTCTTCTTTGAAGAAGAGAATAAAATAATTTTTAAAAAACCAATCGAATTGCCTTGTGCTGCACTTATGTAATAAAATCTATATTACCGTTAGAAATTACGCTAACAAAAATGTACTTACCGGAAGTTTCGTTGAGGTAGAACAGTCGAAGTGTTTCTGTAGGACTACGCGACGTAACAACTCTAAATCTAACTTCTCCAGAATAACTACTCTGCCAAATATGCGCGGATTCACTCGCACTTTCAGATAAACCAGAACTTGGTTGAATTCTAGCAAAAGGAATAAGACCCTTTGTCAAAATTGCGTTTAAAGCGGCGTTATTCTCCTTCGACACACTTGATGAAGTGGTAAACAATGAGTAGACGTCGCTAAATAACGCCTCGCTGATGTTAGCAGTTAGAAGAGTTCCAGCTGGCCCGCCAATTTGAATCGATTCATTTACCGAATTGTATCTAGATTGTTGTTTTTGTCTTTCTGCCTCCAAAACATGGGTGCTTATCTGCGTTATGTACGTTTTGGGCGAATCTGGTGTGGGAGTCATGAGACTGAGCATTTGATGTTTTGGACCAGAGGATATCACATTTACAATAATCTGTAATGTTAACAAGACATTGGTAAGCACAAAAAATAAGGCCAGTTATAACTTTTGATCTCCGAGTGATTATAATTATAATATATAATAATTTTACAATTAGTCTCAACGAAGAAATTGACTGTAGCAAGCTTACATAAGAACAGGAATTTGACACAATGCGATTTTGTTTTGGTATTTCATAGAATTATACATTTGTCCACTTACCAATTGACGCGCGATCAACAGCTTTCGTTGTTTCGTTTTTCTTATCGTTTACTTCGGCGAGTCTCTATTCTCCATTTTTCAAGAAATGAACATTCAGCTAAGATTTTTTTCTTACTCACAGTTTGAAGAATCAAACTTTAATAACACAGGACATACTTCATCCTTAACGAATGACATAACACTTAAAATATAAATTGATTTATTTAAGGGATTAGTAACAAAATCTAGTTTTCAACATCCCGTTAGGCGGGAAGTATTTATATATTTAAGTAATTATGCGAGATATAAGGACGAATTTGCTGCGACAGGATACGAACCCAAGTACGTCTGCTTCGGAACCTGGTGCTCTAACCACTGAGCTATCCTGAAGGAGATGCTAAACAGAAAACCAAGTTAAGTATATTACATGAACTTCCGTGTAGTATGCGGCACGGCCAGCACTGTGTTTAGAGTCGCAGACTCTAAAGCACAAGAACCACGATTCGAGTCCTGGTCACGGCAAATTCCGGCCGTTAATAAAGCCGATTTACGGGATGAATTCTTTAAAACACCAATCCAAATGTATTTAACCAGTCGTCAAACAATATAACAAAACGATCGTTAGTCCTACGTACTGACGCGTTTAAACTTCTATGATCATTATCAGAGTACGACGACAAACTGGTTTCCGAGGATAAACCGCAATGCATATATATATATATATATATATATATATATATATATATATATATATATATATGTAATGAAAATTAGGTATGTGATCTCACCCCTCGTAGACTCGCATACATAATACTTAACTGGAATTTTCGGCTACACGATTTCTATGCAGTCATGAACAATAACCCTTTGCCGTTTCCGCCACATATATAGGTAATACAAATAAACAATGTATGAATGCGCGGGAGGTGGTAAAAATTCTTTAAATCAAGTATGCGCGCTTGAAGTTAACACCAATCCCACTGTATTAAACCAGACGTCAAGCAACATAACAAAACTACTATCAGTCACATATTTTGACGCGTTTCAATTTTCCATCATCATCAACAGAATTTTTTATACAGCCCGTCCAATCAATGATTGTTTAATCGTATCGGATGAATTTTTTTTGCATCCAGATGCAATTTTTAGTTTGAACCTAACGCACCATATAGTGTTAGCGTGTGTGTGTGTATTAGGTCAATAGCATTTTCGATTGTTAGTAGTATCTCAGATGGTAGCGCCGGTTAAATTAAATTTGAGATGGTTATTTATTTCAGGATAGTAATTACGAATTAAAATTGTTGTTGTTTACTGCGGCTGGCTCCCTTTAGAGGATAAGCCGGCTCCATTGATATCCCGGATTAAACCTCTCCATGCCGGGCGGTTGGCAGCCATTTCGGAACATAAAGAGGGCCAATGACGCTCCCAGTGACGCGGACCATAAACATTGCGTAAACCTAGGAGTTCCATGTCCGATTTGATTGTTGCAAGCCATGTCTTCAGTTGTCCGCCTCGGCGGCGGCGCCAGTTTGCACATTGACCTGGGTTCATCACCTGCCGTACCATTTCGTCTTCGGGTTTGCGTAGTACGTGCCCGAACCATTGAAGTCGACGATGTTGGATCCAGACGGATAGTTGCATGATGTCACCGCATTGGTGACGAACAGATGCGTTCGACACCGGTCCATCCATTTTGTCTTTGTGATGTACCTAAGGCACCAATGGTCGAATACTTCGAGCTTTTTGGAGTCCTCAGAACGTAATGGCCAAGTCTCACAGCCATACAGTAGCACAGGGCGAACAGTAGTCTGGTAGACTCGGATTTTCGTTTTGAGGCTGATTTCACTTCTTCTCCAAAGTGAGTTCTTCAATTGTAAGAAAGCAAGTCTGGCACGGTCGATGCGTGTTCGGACTTCATTCTTTGCTTGACCAGTTGGAAGTATTTTTGAGCCAAGGTACGTAAAATCGTCGACTGTTTCGATTGGGCTGTCGTACACCGTGAGCTGCTCATCAGATGAAGATACACCGATGGCGAAGGCTTTCGTTTTGTCGGCATTGATTTCCAGACCAACGGCTGATGAAAACTGGGCCACTTGATCCAAAACGGCTTGCATGCTCCCAAAGCTGTCAGCAAGGAGAACAACATCGTCTGCGTAATCAACATCCGTCAGCCATAGGTTATTTGAACGCCTCGGAACTCAGTTAGCGCGTTGCTCAGAATCCAGTCAACCGCATAATTGAACAATATGGGTGACAAGGGACATCCTTGTCGAACCCCTGTGTGCAGACTGAATTCATCCGATTCTTCTCCGTAAACGCGTACTCTGGCTTTGGTGGCTGCATAGTAGGCCTTGATCAGATTGACGAGTTTTATGGGCATACCGTCGAGCAGCATGATGTTCCATAGGGAGTCGCGATCAACAGAGTCAAAAGCAGCTCGGAAGTCAATAAAACAAGCGACGGTTGGTTGTTGAAATTCGTTGCGATGTTCCAAAACTCGCCGTAATGTAAAGATCTGATCAACACAGCCTTTGCCTGGGCGGAATCCACCCTGATTGGGACGGGTACGGACATGCCGCTCATTACAGAAGCGGTTCAATAGAATCGACGCCAACAGCTTGGATGCGGTGTTGAGAAGACTGATACCACGGTAGTTTTCGCACCTTGATCTATCACCCTTTTTGGGAAACGGTAGCAGGATTGACATTCCGAAGTCTGACGGGCATGCTTCTTGTTCCCAGATAGAAGAGAACAGTCGATGGATTGATGGCAGTAGTGCGCCTATACAGGCCTTGTAGATCTCTGCAGGAATTCCATCTTCACCGGGGGATTTCTTGCTCTTCATGCGCTGGATGGTCGTAGCGATCTCAACCTCAGTTGGGGAAGAGCAGTCCACATCGTAGCTGGGTGTAGATGTTGCAGGTGGTTGCGGTGGGGAGCGGCCACTGTATGGTCGGTTCAATAACTGCGAAAAATGTTCAACCCATCTTGCGATTTTGCCATTGACATCAGAAATCAAGTCTCCTGTTGCGCTGCGTAGAATTGTCTCTGCATTGCGCTTACCGGATGCTTTACGTATAAGACGGAAGAGACCCCCGAAATCACCGACGTTTGCAGCCGATTCCATGGCGGAAGCCATTTCATCCCAGTACTGCTTACGGTCAGCCCGAGCAGACCTCGTGGTTTCACGTCTCAGGTGGCGATAATTAGGCGCGTTATTCATCCGGGCATCTCTTGCTTTTTGTGACGCCCGCATCGTGCGTTCAGAGATCCAGTCTTTATGGTGACTTTTGATGGTTCCGAGCGTTTCAAGCGCAGCTTGCTGAGTAGAGAGTTTCAAGTTATTCCATTGATGCTCCACATTGGTTTTATCTACGGCATGAGTTCCACCGTCAGCGGCAGTCAACTTTGCAGTGATTGAGGCAGATAGCGCTGTACAACGGGATGGGTCCGTTAGGGCAGCAACATTCAGGCGTTTCGTAGGTTGACGGCGCCGTCGGGACTTGAGATGAAGCCTCAATTTGGCACGTACTAGAGTGTGGTCGGACCCTCCTCGGTTGCCAGTTTCAGCTCCTCGGTATGACCTGCAATCTTCGACAGAAGACATCCAACGCGACCGTACCAGAATGTAGTCGATCTGATTGGCTGTGTGACCATCGTTTGAATACCAGGTGAGCAAATGCTTCCGAGGGTGTTGGAAACGCGTATTGGTAACGCACATATGGTTGACTTCTGCAAAGCTGATAAGTCGCTCTCCGTTCTCGCAGCGCTCACCTAGACCAAACTTTCCCAGTATGTGTCTGGTGGATGAGTCAGAAGGTCCTGTTCGTGCGTTCCAGTCACCAGCAACAAACAGTATGTCGCCTCTGGAAATTCCGTTGATGGTCTCTTGCAATTGGTCGTAGAACTCATCTTTCACATCTGAATCGCGAGGGTTGGTGCGTAGACGGCTACGACTGTGATGTTAAAAGGTTTCCCTCTCAGTCGGACCGTTGCGATCCTCGGTGATACAGGATTCCAAGCCAGCATGGCTCTCTGCGCTGTAGGACCAAGTAAAATGGCTACACCGTGTTGTCCGGACCCGTCAACTGGTCCGCTGTGATGCATCAAGTATGTTGATTCTGCCGACGGTACTTTTATCTTCGTTGATCCCGTGCCGGGCAGTCGGACTTCAGACAGGCATGCAACTTCAATCTGGTAGTCATATAAAGATTTGGCCGTGATTGCTTGGCTGTCGATATCAAGCAATGTTCGAACATTCCAACACCCGAAATAAATAGGTGTTTTCGCGCTGATAAAACCAGATAGCTTTTCACTTGACACCCTAGCCTCTGGGGGAGCACAGGGCGCGTCGCATGCCGGGGGACGCCGTAGCATGATCGGTATTCATAGATTGTGACATTTTCATGGAGTTTCTTGGGAATTTGGTACAAGTGGTGTCCCCTCACCACTCGGCTTTTTGATCGAGGACGCACCTCTAGCCTTTGCACATCCAAGCGCAGTCTGCAAGGCAGCAGTAAGTTGCATGGTTGCCGGTGGCTGTTGAGAGCTCATTCGCCATTCGGAAGTACGGGGTACTGTCCAGGAGTCCATGTAATCCTGTGGCTGTTGAACCCTTTTGTGGCGGGGAACACACGCCGAGTCATGGTGCCGTCGTCGGGCTCATGTGGTATTTTATAGGAGATCCGATTGCCGGTCGGAGATCCACCACACCCTGGTGACATAATTGCATCACTACCCGCAAACTAATAACTGTTCGATTATGAAAAATTACATCATTATAAAAATTCCACTTTCTTTTACTATTTTTATCACCTTTATGTGACTAATACTACATCTTAGGAACGTTACTTAACTAAAATTCACGGGATTATTGACAAGTTTACCTATCGAGTTTATTCATATTGATGCATAAAGTTAAACAGTGTTTCAATCTGGTCTTTCTGCTTACACGGAATTAGTTTATTAAAAGAGATATAAAAAGTGTTGTAGTGGCTACTTCTAAGGTTGATAACGCACCAATGGCTCTTTTTAGATTAATGATTTCAACGACAATGAACTAACTAGCAGAATTAAAACGCTAAATAGTGATGGATTATAGCAGCCAAACTGCAGGAAGCAAAGGTAAATGGAATTATTATTATTAAAATTCGTTTTACTAATGGGTGAGATTTTGCGAGCAAACAGCTATATATAAATAATCAAAAAACAAAGCATCTTTGACTGTAGCAATATGGCTTCTCAATCTTTGGTATAAAAGCTCGCACGAAAATGAGCGCGACAAACGAATCCAATAACGGATTATTAAAGCTTGTCTATATGATGTGTTTAGTGCGGACATTGAAGAAAATCGTATCACAGACCCAACTCACTTGGGCAAGTACAGTCATGACGAACGAGTGCAAGTGGCAGCACAAGAACCTCTATAAATGTTTACATTCAAATCGACCCGCTATTTTCGGTCTTCATGGAAATTTAAGTCTATGCATGCCCCAATTTAACTTGAGGCTGTGGTTCGAAAAATGTGAAGCCTGTGTGCGAGCACTACATTTATTTTATATAGCATCGTTTGTACGAGTGGTTTTTCAAGAATTGCCAGATCGATTGTTAGTAGTCCAATTGGAACTGCCAGTAAAACGCTCGTATGCCGAAAATAAACAGCGAGTATTGGATTACTTCCGTTCCGGGAATTTGGATGTTTCTTACTGAATTAAAGAGACACAAGCCACTGCCGGACGGAATTCCCTTGAAACTTATAACACGAATTAAGCGCATTTGTCCCTGCAATGGTGTATATGAGTGGAATGTGCAATAAATTATTAACAAATTATGATATCTACCCTATATCGACTATTATTGCAAGCACACAAAAACCCCTGCTCGTTGCAGATTTTATTCTATAGTCGAATACCCCTCGCCAGGCTCAAAAACTCGATTCCAATATAGTCAACATGCAGCATTATGGCATAATATAAGGTACGTCTGAAGCCAGAATGATGGAAAGGTTTCTAAATCCAGTAATACAAGATATTCAATTCGACTGATAGCATCGAAATTCTCAAGCCCATAGTCGATCGCTTTAGACTGGTTAAAATTTAGCGACGTTTACTTATAACCAAGAGTATGCGCCGTTCTTTAGAATAAAGCTCGCGGTGTTTACTCAAGCAACAAAAGACATAACAGATGCCCGCGCATTAAAGCCAACCTCATCCTTGTTTCGAGCTGTAAAAGTTCACCTTACAAAATATAATAGTTCACCTCGACCAGCCACCGATTTTCACTAATTAAACGCAGTGACTAAATCTGAACCGTACCCCACGTATTCCCTGTGCGATCTTCTACTGCAAATGGCTAGTCGTAAGTGGTTTGCCAAGTTTGGTCTAAAGATGAGATTTATGAAAATTGAAATCAGATACGAAGACCACAGAAATGTATCGATACAGGTACCCAAAAACAATACCGATTTACTTTGGTACCATTTTATCTAAATAACACACGTAAGGTGTTCCAACGATTGATGTATCCCATAAGTCATGGTACTGTTGGTAACTACATATCTTGACACAAAGCCGTTTCGGTGAACGGAAGAGATCCAAGCAGCGTTCATCCAATATGGGGAAAAATTGATAAAAGTTAACATTTTTACTTCCCCTCTAGGACTAGGGCGTCTACCATAGTTTGAATGCGAAACAAAACAATACTGTCACCAAAATAGAACCACTAGCCGTGCAATGGGCCCTACAAAATTTTTAATATTTTTCTATCGGCAGAAATATAAACGCCTTTACCGATCACAAAGTACTAGTGCATTAGCGATCACGAGGTACTTATAATAAAGGAGTAAATCTGGCTATTGAAGAACTCGAGGCATACGATATTACGATTTGTCGTCGAGCAGGTATCGAAAATGCTGCATCCAATACACACTGAAGAATTTCTTATAGTTGCACCACCACATATCAAGATATGCGACGAACAGAACATCAATTCCACATTCCAATAAATAGCTAGACAGCCCAAAAACGCCAGAATGGTGTCCGCACTATATACAGCAACAACACTTCAAAATAGGCTACTGATGCTGAAAGAAGAACAAAGATTAAAATGGCTCGTTTATGGTTCTATAAAAATATAATTGATCGGTTTTTGGATGAAACCCTAGGACACCTCGCGCTGGGCTCCTCATCGTACCATTGCCGTCCAGTTGTATTGACCGAACAGGGGAAAATATATTCAAAGCTACTGTAAAACTTACACTACATGCCAACGTTTTAAACCAACTAAAAGTTCATCTTTATTGCTTTCAATGCCACAAAACAAAATCCATTTATTCTTATCGACTTGTTGAGTCGGCCTATGTGCTATTTACGGCCAACAGAATTATCCGATGGTGTGAATTTATACCGACGAAGAAGACCGCAACGGAGAAAACAAGGATGACTAGAAGAGCGTTGATTTTACCCATTTGGCGCTACACCGGTACGCTTACTGACCATGTTGCACAGTAAGTCTAAAAAAATTTATTAGTAGTGAATCAATTGTCATCTGCGAAATATCACGCCGACTAACAATACAGCTGAATTTACCATAAGAGGAAAGTTCTGCGATGTTTTTTCCACTAGGCTTAATAGCGAGTAAAAGTGCATTAAGTCAAATGGTCTATACTATTAACAGAATCAACAGATACAGCTTACTCAAACACTGTATGTAGAGTACAAATACGTCTGCCAGGCGAAAACGTAACTCATGGACACCAAGGTTACTACACAATATCAGATAAAAAGGGGGCCTACAACAGTTAAGTCGAGCCGCGTGCGTCAACCAGTGACAAGGCAATGACCGACCAACTACACACACCTTCCAACATGCCAGAATCATGGTGGCTTAAGTAGAAATCACGGCGAATCACCTGTTTAATGATGGTCCTTATCGTAAAAAGCTGGATGCAGAACACATCGTTTTTATTAACATGCCCACCGGGCCTCGTCTTGTGTATCCTCAATCCCCCACCCACACGGAGAGAGAAAACTATGTTCTTGGTCTACTTTCGTTCTGATGGACAAAACCCGTCTACGGGATAATTTACCCTTGCTACCTGATGTAATATTGAATTTATAACACTATAAATATAATCAAAATCTTGCCATTGGATTTCAAATCTATATAATTGCCCAAAGTTTAATTACAGATCGAGGGTTCTTTTTTGGATTTTCCGGTATTCCAAATAGGTGCCGCCTGAATGAAAAACTAGCCAGGAAGTATAAGATAGTACATAACTTCAAATTACGTGTATTACACGGAACAATTGATTCAGTGGATAATCGCAGACTAGAGCAAATATATCCCGCTTTTCGTATCATATGCGGCCAATTCTTGCCAGTTTTTTTTAAATTTCCAACAAGGACGAAACCAGTCTAATGGATGCATTTCCTTTGCTAAGCATGATTCAATTTTTTGATTTTATATATATATATATATATATATATATATATATATATATATATATATGAAACCACATAAACTCCAGTATATAAATAAACAAAGATTGAGAGATAAGACATTTGTTTTGAGCTTAACCAGTTATTTTGCCATTCGTAGGTGCAAATGCAACTGACAGACAAAAGAATGACGACCTAATTAGTGAACGATGAAACATCAAAACAAGTTCAAGTATTTGCGTCAAAGTTTAAAATCCGCACAAAACAAATTTTCGTGAAATTATACTATTTAAAAATAGCAAAAGATTAAATAGACAGCGAACTAACAGACTGAACATTTCGTGTGCGTGTATGTGTGAGTGTGTTCACGACTTTTTGACGGTATGACCGGTGTCGAGGATAGCATACAAAAATCAAAACTCACAAGAAGTAAATAAAAGAAAAATTCTGAATCAAAGAACCGTTTTAGAGAAACGAATCATCCTTCGGAAGGAAAGCAAGTTTGCCTTTGAGGCGAATAAAACTGATTTATACATCATTCTTAAGCCGACTAACAAATAAGACAAACTATGTGTTCAAAAACCAAGATTAATATTTGGAAAGATTTTTTTTGCGAACGGTAGGCAGACAAAGTGGACATGTGGTGTTAAGTAATGTACATTGCCATTATAAACTAAACACTGATTAATACATGAAATGTGCTCAACGTACAATACCAGTTTTGCTCTTCCATTGGAGATAAGCTACATTTATGTCAATAAAATGTTCCCAGGTTCCTATCTAGACCGCTGTAGCTCTAACGAATCCAGATTAGTGTTCCATAACGATTAAACTGATATTGTATATAAATTGAGTTCGCTATCTAATGCCATGCTTATATTATGCTACTAACATGAACATGTGTGTAAACATATATAAAATGCTGGCATAAACTAGGCCTTTAGTTAATTGCTATACAATCATTCTTCTGCTCTATGCGTACCGTGAATTCAACGCAATTAACAGATTGATACGAGCTTATGTTTTGAAACATTCAAAAGGGAAATTGATAATAAATAAACTTAAAATGTTAAGATTTAAGTACGTATATGTCTGCTTAAATCTGGTCTTGTGATTAGTAAACTGAGTTTTATAGGATTTCTGAAGAAGGTGTTTGAAATGAAGATTAGATCGAACTTCATTTCCAGTGATTGGTACGAATGGTGTGAAAGCCTACGGAGTGACGATACGAATCGACACCCAGCCACTACGTAGCCAAACACAGCGCATACAAGGAAATGAGGTGTTGTGTCCACCTATATTGATTGGGTCGTGCACGCGGATTCTTTCGGTGTTTATTATCAGCGTATCATCCAGACGAGACTTAATTATGCCTAATTCTGCAGTCAAAATTTTCATTTGTGCAGTCAGTCCTTGAATCTACGTTTCCAACCCATCAGAAGCCATTTGTAAAGGTACTACGCATGCTTTGTTTTTAATCAAATATATATAGTATTTCGCTCGGAAAAAGAGCGTCAATTTAGTAAAACAAATTTACAAATATTAATTATTTTATGTTCACTTCAACTCGAAGTCAGCTGCTATCATTGTGCTACCAGCTTCAACCTAATACGGGCGCATCTGCGTGGACTATCCATTGAATTAATGCCAGCCCTAGATAGGACCCTTTGTGTTTAATTAGTCTCAAAGGTGGCTATTGCTACATGAGGATCAATAGGATCATTGCAGAACCGAAAGTGCAAATCGACCACCCACGAACGAAATTGTGGTCGCAGGGTTCTAATTTTCATTTATTTTAATATATAGATTTCAATTTAATATGTCGATTTGACTTGAAATTAAGTAGGATATCCGAGTAAGTAAGCTTCCAATAAACAACATTCTCCAATTTTGACCCCCTTATAATTAATTTAGTTGTTATTCTCGATTTTGGCATAAATTAAGTCCATACCAAAAACCAGTGTTCATACCATTTACAGATATGGTATATATTATATGTAGAGAGTAGGCTTTGAATTTGCATTCAAGAGAGATCCATATGCTGCAAAAACTAATGTACATGCAACTTTATATTAGTCGTAGCGCACCTAGAAAATAATTAGGTACAAGGATCGGCTCTGACTGATGAGCCGCCAGTAAACACGTAATGCTTGTGTAGATGAGATCATACAAGTCGTTCATGCGGAACTCGGCTATTACGTCTGGTATTATTGGCACTAGGTATGCAATAACTTATACAATTAATAAATTTCGTTTAGTTTATCTGCTATTGTGAGTATTTTGCTGTGGATATAAGGAGACTAATTGGCCTGAAGATGGAAGTGGGATTCAACTTCCGAAACGTCGCCAGTAAACAAAGATGTGATAGAACCGCATTACTATTGGGACGAATAAAAACTCAACCCAATCAAAGACAAAACAAAATTGGAAATTGTGATCAATCGGATCTTTGTCAAACTGTCCGTGCAAAGCTACTACCCGCGTATGCAAAACGCGGAATTGTAATATATGAAGCTGGCACTCCGACAAAACAATTTAAAAAATACTTTCGTTTAGTTTCACAGTTCTAAATACACGCGCATTTATGGCGTAAATCATCAGTAATTTTTGAAATTTTTCGGAGTGTTAGCTTCATATATTCCAATGCCGCGTTTTGCGTACGCGGGTAATAGCTGTGCACGGACAGTTTCACAAAGATCCGATTGATCCCAATTTCCAATTTTGTTTTGTCTTTGATCGGGTTGACTTATTATTTGTTCCAATGGAAATGCGGTTCTATCACGATCTTTGTTTACTGGCGACGTTTCGGTGCCTACTCTTCCAGCAATCTCATACTCAGGCAACTATACACGATACAATAATCACAATAGCAGATTTAAGCAAATGTGATAACCTCGTTCCAAAACCATTCTATTTGTATATATTTTTTTGACTCAACACTAGTTTTAATCATAGAATTTGTCTCAGTAACTAAACTCAATATATAACTATTTGTAATTATCAGACCAATCCCCTCCAGCTATCTCAAATCCTCGGTATACATAATCTCATCTCGTATGCAGAATATTGTAGGGGAGAGACAGTATCGAACCTTTTCTTATTTGTTATAACTGTATTGCTACTAGTCACGGTAATCAAAATTCAAAAATGATAAAACTAAAACCTTGACTGTCATATACTTTATTTTATTTAAAGCCAGAACTCTTATGTATACAATGGTGTATGAGGTATTGCGCACATATAGTAACAAATTAGTTCAAATATGAAGCAGCAAGTTACTTAGATGGATGGAGAGTGAATGTCATAGCGACGCTTAGGTGAAAGATAGATAGAAAGGTAGATATAGTATGGATAACTAACGTTTTTCAAAAACTAATCGTAAGCAAAATGCGAAGTAATCAACTCTTAGAAATAATTGCATAAGAATATTTGCTCATATGACTAAAATAATTCATTATACCTATATACATATATATCTAAATATATATAGAATGGTTTTGGAACGAGGTTACCACATTTGCTTAAATCTGCTATTGTGATTATTGTACTGTGTATAGTTGCCTGAGGATGGTGCTGGAAAGTAGGCACCGAAACGTCGCCAGTAAACAAAGATGTGATAGAACCGCATTTCCAGTTGAAGTAAAAATGAGTCAACCCGATCAAAGACAAAACAAATTGGAAATTGTGATCAATCGGATCTTTGTGAAACTGTCCGTGCACAGCTATAACCCGCGTACGCAAAACGCGGCATTGAAAAAAAATCATCAGTAATTGTTTTGAAATCACTAATTTCAATTAGATGACAGTACACGTGCAGGTAATTCCATTTAACTGAATGCTCTACTCTGATAGGAATATGCAAACAAGTATACATAACGCACATTCCTTCCTGATAAGTCAGTTAGCACCAGTAAGCACCAATGAAAACTTTATAACAGTTAGATACTGTTTGTTGCGGAGAAAGACAGCATGAACGAAAAGTATAATCTCGTGCACATTCGTTTCGTGCTTAATTGCGACTCATACCGGCTCCTACTGATGAGTTGCCAGTAAGCACGAAACGAATGTGCACGAGAGTTTACTTTTCCTTCGTGCTTTCTTTGGTTTATCCTTCTGGTCACAACTGAACTAATTTAGTACAAGGTGCACAACATCTAATATATAATTGCATATACATTAGCTCTACACAACAAACAGTATCTACCTGTTATATATTTACTTGAATGGTGTCATGATTAGAGCGAAATGTGATAACTGATATCGATATAGGCCAGAGTGTGTGAATTCACTGGAGTAACAGGTGTTCAGAAATAATTGTAATTCGCAATTTTGGTGAACTACAGCATGCATTGTAATCCATGCCTTTGGACAATGTACCGACTGGGCAACTATAGTATTAGTACTATGTACATTTTCGGTACTATAAGATTGGTATCGGGTACTGACACAAGTACCATAGTATTGGTGTCATTTACAGACTCGGTATATATATTATATAGAGTGAGTTAGCGTGGAAGTCGCATTGTCCAGACTTTATATGATGTTAGCATCGCTTCTGCATATATACACATTCATCTAGGAGATTGTACCGTCCTATTTTCCCAAATTCCTCACCCAAATACATAGTGGGTATAGTGCGTAATACCGGCTCCTACTGATGAGTCGCCAGTAAGCACAAAAGTAAAATTTTAAACCACATTTAACACTTGATATATTAATTGCCTGAAATCTTGCTGCAATGGGTTAACCGTTGACAAGCCAGGAAGGCGGTCTCAAAATGCACGGTGTCAAAATGTGGACAGCGCACAATAAACCTATCTTTAGAAATAAGGATAAGATAATTCTTTTAATAAGTCCGTGCTTATTTCTTCTGTATTTCGAACTTCATGCAGTACTAAGTTACACGTTTGTGGAAATATACCAGTGTTGAGCTAATAAAGTATGTCAAATTGTGATACCTAATTTTTAATATCAGTGACGTGCGTTAAATTTTTTGTATTAACCTTCTCATTATACGCAGAATCGGGGGAATAAATAGTTCCACTTTATTAAACATTTAATGTTAATTAAATGGCGCGTCTGATTGATTAAAAGTTAATTAAACTTGGATATCGATGTAGGCATACCTGATTATTCTCATTTCTTGTATAAACCACATAGAGACAGATACATAAACACAGGCACGCGGACAATTGAACGCGTGTGTATAAAATATACACTAATTTGAAAATGAATAGAGAAAACAAATTTCTTATGGTTTCCCGAAGTTGTAGTATTTCTTTTGGTGATAATAAGCAGTATGAGTATTACTATGACCAAGGTAGTAGCAAACAACTCCCGAAAATATTTATTTAAATAAAGTTTGCGAGCTTGATATAAACATCAAGCCTTTTATAATTAAAAGCTGCATAGTATAGCAAAACGAAATATTGTCTGGAATTTATTAATGCAGTCTTGTCTATAATGACAGATTGAGGGTGGGTGGTTGGAACTTCAGGTCTAAAACCATGTCATATAGGCTCCACCTAAAGGAAAGGCTAACCAAGAAACATTGCTTAGAATATAACTGAAAATTGTATTTGTGTGTGGGAGGGTGGCTCAGTGGTTAAAGCCAAAGATTCCGAAGCAGACGTGTCCAGGTTCTAACCCTGTCCGCGGCAAATTCGACTGTATGAATTATCTTTTATAAGCATTATACAGTGTTTAGTTTATTTTGAAAATGTATGAAAATAATGGAACAGGTGTTTATTCCATGATCAAAACCTTGATTTAAAAGAACTACGCTCGAAAGTCCTTTAACGCAAATAGCAGAATCTAGATATAATGAAGATTCAACCGAGCAAGTAAGACTGTCTACTTGTCATACATTATAGCAAAAAAAATATTCGTTACTTCTCACCACATACTTAAATTATAGGGTCATTACCTGAGTATGAAGAATAGTCGACCTATGTCGGTCATTTCACAATTTTATTGGCAAGTAGACTGGCTCAGTTAATTACATGCACATACTCAATGGTAATATATTATTTAACACGCAACAAACATGTAACAATGATATTAAGTAGGTAGCATAACTGAGTAATGTTCAAGGATTTCAAAATTTCGCCCTCCCGGCTCTTTGGCTAAAAGGAAGGTGATAGTACAGATATTTGGGCACTCTCAGTTTTGCCTCAAGGGTATTGAGCGTCTGAGGGAAAAAATAAATAACTAACTATACTATAGATTATTAGCCTTCGCAACAATGCATCTTCTAGAAGTTATCGTCATCAATTGTAGGACAGATACAGGATTAGCATATAAATAGAAACTCTAGATAACCTTGAGGAAGAGAAAAAATATTTTTTTAGACTGGACATTTCTACCGATAATGGGAAATAGCCTATTTGCAATCGCAGATTTACCAACATGGTCTAATAAAATAGGAGAGTAGACCATCACTTGTAGAAAGGAACCGATTTGCACATAAATAACACATCGAACACTTCAAAATACGTGACTAATATCTATAAACCATCTTAACTAGAAACACTTAAACAACGTAGAGACCACACACATAACGTAAATTTTATCTCTCTGTCACGCCACGCATATATGATTAACGGAGTAAAGCATTTGAAGATGATTTTATTGATTCTTAAAAAACGAATCAGCGTGAAAATGTTTAGTTTGGGTAAAAAACAAAGAATAGCATTGGTTTTAGTATCAATCATACTGCTAAAGGTATTGGATAGCCAGAGAAAAACCTCGCTAAAAATCCAGTGTTTAATGGCATGAAATTCAACAAATAGAAATCGGTTTCCTAAATAAACAGTAGTAAATGCTATTTGATAAACTAGTTTTTTGACAGACAAGCTAGTGAAACATAAAACTGAAACAGATTGACCTTTCAGCCAAACCACTGTATCACTACGAAGAGTACAGAAATATGAAAAGCTATAAATAAGTTAAACAATGGACCAAATATCTACACATTGCATAGCATTTAGTGCAAAAAAGTGAATAACAATCTTTTTTGGATTGTAATCAGTCTTCCAAATTTCGTTTCAACAGAAGACATACAATAGGAAAAAGTTCACAAGAGGGAAGGAAGCGTTCACAACAGACATATATATATATATATATATATATATATATATATATATATATATATATATATATATATATATATATACTATATATATATATATATATATATATAATAAGAACAAACAACGTACTCCATGGAATAACATTTATTAATAAATCTTATTAGATGCTGATTTATTCTAGTTTCGAGCCTCTTTTTGATCTGCCGATGTACTGAGCGTTGCAGGTACATTGAAATTTGTATACAGACAAAGGTGTTGACGTCACAGAGAGGCTATCTTTTTCATTCGTGCGCATCAGTTTTGTTGTGTTGAACACCACTCTCACCTGTATTGGTGGAAACTGTGCTTTTGTCGCTCGAATTACTTTTCGTTTGAAGATTTCCGCTGGAAGATCACCTCCAAAGGGAACACTAAGCGTTACTATCTGGGGAGTTTGATTTTCTTCCAAATTGGCCACGATTTTGTCAACACCTTTGTCTGTATACAAATTTCAATGTACCTGCAACGCTCAGTACATCGGCAGATCAAAAAAGAGGCTCGAAACTAGAATAAATCAGTATCTCCCTCAAAAACTATTAAAGAGGGGTGCAGCTCCTGCACAAAAATCAGCAATTTGCGAACATGTACTACTCACAGGTCATGCTGTTAGTAGTAACAATTTTTCAGTTCTCTACAAGGCAAAAACAGAGAAAATGCTTCTGGCCTTTGAAGCTATTGCAATTAATAAGCTGAAGCCCTGCTTAAACGTGCAGAAAATAATTCAAAAAGAAATTAAATTGGACTGGAAGAAAGACATAACTGACATGCCTTTAAAAATAGCCAACGCTTCGCAAAATACGACACATACATCAATTACGGACGCAATTACAATGAAAGCGATGACACACCAAATGACGTTACGCAAAAGGAGTGGTCTAAATTGCGCAAAAGTAGTGGTCTAAATTGCGCAAAACAAAGGCTAACATAACGAAGAGGAGTTAATATTTTGCGAAGAACATATATATAAATTTATTATTGAAAATCAGATTAATGCGCTGGTTCACCGGGACAGACGATGATCTGTTATGCGGGGAACCAAATGGAGGCTGGTGCTAAAGTTTTAGCCAAAACTGTTGAGTAATTCTATAAATCGTTAATCATATCAAAGCAAATAAATAGTGTTAATAATATTATGCAAGGTTCAAATTGTAACAAAACATCATTTTGCGAACGCCAAAAGAAGTCATGAGATGACCTACTATTTCTGGATGTCAAATTATTCAGAATTGATCCACAATTAGGAAGAGATGTTTATAGCAAGAGTACTTGCACAAATATCCGCCTTAATGTCAAATCAAATAATCCGTATAGGATGAAAATTGGTATCCTTTAGAGTCGGATGCATTAGACGCTTACATGCATTCTACCACCGCCGTATGAGAAACATGGTACAGCACTGAGAACAAAAACGGATCGTTTAAAATGTATTTAAATAAAAAATACAACCAGACAGTGGTTAAACTCTTTAACCAATACAAAAGGAGGAAAATACAAATTGTAAGGCAAGTGTAACATATCTCATTCTTAAAATAATGTTTAAAATTTAATACTATACCTAAATGCTTTAAATTTAGACTACCATTTCAGCTAGATAGGGTAGGAAATATTCTGAAACAGGAACTTTCTATACATTTAATGAAATCATCGATAAAAAATCAAGAAAAAAGAAAATATGAACTAATTAGAGAAAAAACTAAAATAAGGTCAAGGTTGCTCTTGATATTACATTCAATGGACCTTAAATGTATAGAGGAATTCACTGATAAGGCTAGGAATAAAGAAATTCAAAAGGTTAAAAAGAGACATGATAAGAAACTAGTAAACCTGGGAATCCATAGGCCTGGAAGAAATATTCCAAACGATTCTTTTGTGTCGAAACGGGTAATAAACTTATCATCTATGGATCTCAAAGATAATGAAAAGAGAATACTTAACCTGGGACTGAACACGGCTGTTCCTATAGAATACATACCTAAGAATGAAATTATTACCGAGACAGTTAAAATCGCACAATTCCTCCCAAGAAAAAAGATAAAACTAAATTTGAATTGGATGTTGCCAAATTAGTGTTAGAACATAGGGAGGATAAATGTAAACAGAATTATGACTTGAAAAGATTGAGATCGAATTTGTTATCTAATAAGGTAATATGCCTTAAAGCAGATAAAGGTGGAGCAACAGTGCTAATAAACCAGAGGGATTATGATGATAAGATGTACGTACAATTAAATAATAAAGAAGTTTACCATAAAATAAATAAGGACCCAACGGACAAATTACAAGGTGAGGTTAAAGCTTTAATTAATCAAATGATTGGATCTGGGGAATTGGATTCAGTACTTGGTAAATCATTAATACAAAGAGATTCACTCTCTCCCAGAGTGTATGGTCTAGTAAAAATTCATAAACAAGATAATCCACTTAGGTTAATTGTCAATGTCCAGAATTCTCCAACTTATAAAATGTCCAAATTTCTGTGCCATAGAATAAGAAAATACACCTATTTTCTAGATTATACATTAAAGAATACTTATCACTTTACTGATATTATTAGTAAATATAAATTATTAGAGAATGATAAACTGGCAAGCCTGGATGTGGTATCTATGTATACGAACATTCCGGTACAGGTTGCATTAGAGTGTGTCCAACGTTGCCTAACGGAATACCCTGAAATACTAGAAGGGAGTAAAATGATGTTAAGTAGTATTATGGAAATGTTTAAAATTTGTATGTCCTCTACATACTTTATATTTAGAAATGAATTCTACCTTCAAGTTAAAGGTGTTCCTATGGGACAACCATTATCGGTCCCAGTCGCTAATATCTATATGCATTATTTAGAAAAAAATCTCCTACTTAGATCTCCCCTCAAACCAAGCTTATATTTAAGATTCCTAGATGACATCTTCCTAATTTGGAATCACGGGGACAATGAGTTGGAGAATTTTCTGTATTTAGCTAATCAACTGGGAGAGGTAAAATTCACATTGGAAAAAGAAAACAAAGAAGAATTATCGTTTCTAGATGTAAAATTAAAACGAATGGGTCAGACATTAGAGAAAGATATTTACAGGAAGGATACTTATTCTGGTATCCTCCTGAATTATTGCTCTAATCACCCGTTTGGGATGAAAATAGGCATTCTAAAATCTATGATAATAAGAAGTCTTAAAATAGTGGATTTAAAATATAGGGACAAAGAACTGATGAAATTAAAAGAAATATTCAGGATAAATGGTTATCCGGAAAAATTAACTGAGAAGATCATAAAGGAGACATTATTGCGATTTAATAGAAGAATAACCCAGGAGAAACGGGCAAGAGATTTAGATAATCAGAATGAAGATAAGCACAGAACTCTGGTTCTACCAGACTCCAAATTAAGTAGAAAGATTAGGATATTAGCAACGAAATACAACATAAGAACAGTGTTAAGACAACCAGTTACAATAGGCAATAAGTTACCGAATCAGAAAGAAAAAATAGAACCGCTCAACACATCAGGGGTTTATGAGATACCTTGTAAAGATTGCAATCTTAGGTATATAGGTGAAACCATGCGTCCAATAAAGGTACGTAGAGGTGAACATAAGACTGCATGCAAATACAGACATAACTTTTGAACTCAATGTTTTGCGGTGTGTAAGCATTCAGGTTATCAATGCCGCGTTTTGCGTACGCGGGTAATAGCTGTACACGGGCAGTTACACAAAGATCCGATTTGTCACTATTTCCAATTTTGTTTTGTCTTTGATCGGGTTGACTCATTTTTACTTCAATTGGAAATGCGGTTCTATCATATCTTTGTTTACTGGCGACGTTTCGGTGCCTATTTTCCAGCACCATCATCAGGCAACACAACACTGATCACAATAGCAGATTTAAGCAAAATTGGAAATAGTGACAAATCGGATCTTTGTGTAACTGCCCGTGTACAGCTATTACCCGCGTACGCAAAACGCGGCATTGATAACCTGAATGCTTACACACCGCAAAACATTGAGTTCAAAAGTTATTTGAAAATCAAATATGATGCGACAGTGGTCACACTTATGAATCAGTACAAGCGGAAGAAGATGCAGATTGTTAGGCAAGTGGAAAATACCTCGTTCCTTAATAAATGTTTAAAATTTAATGTTATACCGAAATGTTTTAGATTTAAACTTTCATTCGTTTTGGATAAAGTAGGAAATACTCTTAAGCATGAGCTTTGTTTACATTTAATAAAACTATCGATTAAGAAACTAAACAAACGTAAATTTGAACTGATTAGAGAGAAGACAAAAATAAGGTCCATATTACTGGCGAGATTAGGTATGTTGGATTTCAAACATATTGAAGATTTCACAGACAAAACGAGGGATAATGAAATTAAAAAAATTAGACAAAGGCATGAAAAAAACTAGCAATATTGGGAATTAATTGCCCTTTGAGAAATAGGAGAATTGAAGAGGTCATGTCCAAACGTTTAGTTAATTTATCGAGAATGGATCTCAAGGAAGACCAAAAACAAATTCTTAATCTTGGACTTAATACTGCGATCCCTATTGATTACGTACCTAGGAATGAGATAATTACAGAAACAGTTAAGATTGCCCAGTTTCTCCCAGAAAAAGATAAGACTAGGTTTGAATTGGATGTGTCCAAAGCGGTGTTAGAGCACAAAGAGGTGAGATGCAAGCAGAGTTATGATCTAAAACACTTAAGAACAGAATTATTATCCAATAAAGTAATATGCCTCAAGCAGAAATAGACTGGGAAGGATGTAAACGCATCGCGTTATGCAACCGCAACAGATTAACTAGACTAATTAGAGAGTCAATTGAAATAAAATCAGGAAAAGGTGTAATGAATGTAACATCGGTAGAAAAATCATTGGGCCCAATATTTAATGAAGCATTTTCTATGGTCAGAAAACGTGAGGCCGCGGAACATGAATTAAGTGGGAACCTAAGTAAAAAACCTCGCTTATAGAAAACTGGTTGCGAAGGATCTGTACCAATATCAATTTCCTATGTACTTATTTTTCTCAATAAAAATGTTCCAAAAGACGGTATACCGATTTAGCAAGGGTTAGTAGATAGAACATTAGATAAGACACATTTGACTTACATTGTCGCTTATATTTTCTATATTTATGTAAGGTAGGAATATCTTAATAAATGTATAATACGTTAGTCATAGAGAAGATATTCATGGTTAATAGCTACCATGTATCCTTTTAAGAGGAAACCAAAATGTGATAGATAGACGGATATATAGATAGGCCTATGGGTAGATTGATAGGTTTATTCTATACACTAATATATATATATATATATATATATATATATATATATGACTCACACTGTTGCTTATATTTATATATATATGTTTTTATACATATTTATATGTATTTTATATATTTATATAAGGTGTGAATAAATAAATATACAATTTGATTAATTGGTAAATAAAAAAAACAGTAAGAAAAAGAATAAAATAATAATTTGAAATATGCAAACGTATATATATATATATATATATATATATATATATATATATATATATGTAGGATTAGGGATGTTGGTCTCATACTGTTGCTTATATTCATATATATGTTTTTATACATATTGACATGTATTTTATATATTGATATAAGGTGTGACTAACGTAATAAATAAATATATAATAAGAATAGAAATTATTCATATTTAATAATTATCAATGGTCCTTTTTTTTCTCTCTCTCTCTATTTATATATATATATATATATAAAGGTTTTACGATATTATATTTAGATATATATGTATATAGATATAATGAATTATTTTAGTCATATGAGCAAATATTCTTATGCAATTAGTTCCAATAGTTGATTAACTTCGCAATGTGCTTACGATTAGCTTTTTGAAAAACGTTAGTTGTCCAGGCTATCTCTATCTTTCTCTCTTTAATCGTTCACCTAAGCGTCGATATAACATTCACTCTCCATCCATCTACGTTACTTGCTGCTCCATATTTGAACTAATTTGTTGCTATGTGCGCAATACCTCACACACCATTGTATACATTAGAGTTCCCGGCTTTAAATAAAATACAGTATATGCTAGTCAAGGTTTTAGTTTTAGCATTTTTAAATTTTGATTACCGTGACATAGTAGCAATACAGTTATAACAAATAACAAAAGGTTCGATACTGTCTCTCTCCCCTAAAATATTCTGCATACGAGATGAGATGAGGTATAGGTGAGGTAATGATTGGTCTGCTAATTATAAAAAGTTATATATTGAGTTTAGTTACTGAGACAAATTCTATGATTAAAATAGTGTTGAGTCAAATATATATAAATAGAATGGTTTTGGAACGAGGTTACCACATTTGCTTAAATCTGCTATTGTGATCAGTGTTGTGTTGCCTGATGATGGTGCTGGAAAGTAGGCACCGAAACGTCGCCAGTAAACAAAGATGTGATAGAACCGCATTTCCAATTGAAGTAAAAATGAGTCAACCCGATCAAAGACAAAACAAAATTGGAAATAGTGACAAATCGGATCTTTGTGTAACTGCCCGTGTACAGCTATTACCCGCGTACGCAAAACGCGGCATTGATAACCTGAATGCTTACACACCGCAAAACATTGAGTTCGAAAGTTATCTCTATTATCCCTTCATTTTTGAAGATAATAGAACGATTTATACTTGATCATTTAGAACGTATGCTGCCGGCTGATTTCGATATATGCCAACATGGCTTTACGAAAGGCAGGTCGACAACTACTAATATGCTCTCTATGTGAAAACATGTAATTACATTAGATGAGAAAAAGTTAGATGCATTAATTGTATTCATAGATATCTCAAAAGCTTTTGACTCTATATATTTTGATGCTATTTTGAATGCGATTAATTTATTGAATATTGATCTGAATATTTTTAGATTACTTATATACTATTTATATAATCGAAGAATGAGTATTCAAGTAAACGATTTGATATCTAAATCGAAAGGGTAACAAGTGGAGCTCCACAGGGATAAAGTTTGGGGCCAATTTTATTTAAAATTGTATTTGCACATTTGGAAACTAAGATCCCAAACGGTCGAGTTTGCAAATTCGCTGATGATTTGAAAATAATCTTTCCAATTGATCTAAATAATGTCGAATTCTGCAAAAATAACGTGACACTAGATTTGTATGATTTAAGTAGATATTTGTTAACGCTAGGGCTGAGAATAAACAGTAAAAACGACGAGAGCCTTAAAAATAGGTAACAGAACAGAATTTAATTACGTTTATTTTCATGGTGCTGAGATTAATGATGTTTTTGAGATTAAACTTGTTCAAGAAATTAAGGATTTAGGCATAAATATTCATTGTACGGCTTCTGCTGAGACATATTGAAAGGATAGTAGGTAGTGCCAAGAACAGTTGGCACTAATAAATAGAAATATATTATCGAATGAAATAAAATTTCAAATGTTTATAATATGGATTAGACCGATACTAGAATATACTGCCGCTACTTGGAATCCTTTAACAAAGGTTTTGTCTAATAAGATAGAAGCTGTACAAAGAAAAGTTGTGAAACAAATTAGTCCTATCTCCTGCACTATATACACCACTAGACTACAGTTTGTATCACTGCATCCTTTATGGTTTCGGAGGATGTGCTATTGCATAAAAGCTTTCCATTTAACACCAGTGGACTGGTGCCTATATGAATCCAATAAGAAAGAGTCATGAAATTGGAACTAGATCTGGTCATTTTGCAATATCTCCACCATTGGTGGGGAATGTTGCAAGCAAGCTATTCTCTTTTCAAAATTTACAAATTTACAATCAATTGTAAAGGGGCTTAGAGAAACGCCTCCAATTAAAATGTCTTTTTAAATTTTATCTACCGAACTAGAAAAGTGTTGAATCCTGCTGATATATTTTATTTTGATTATGATAATACTTTCTCATGGTTTAATAACAGACAGAATTAATTGTTTTTCAGCAACATAATTTCTCGAGATTCTTCAAATTTAGTACTATTAAAACTGAAATGTTATGCATTATATCATCTTGGTAATCAACAATGCATACAATCAATTATTAGTCATGGTACCCTTGTTTTTCTTACAAAATGTTATACTCGAATTATACCTTAAATTTTCCTAATTTTGATGAAAAATCTATCACTCTTCACAGCTGAACTTTCTGATGCTGATAAATTGTACAGTACAACTAATTGCACATATTTATGTGATGTGATATCTTTTTATATTGTACATTTTCTAATTTTATTATTTGATGGAACATGTGTGGTTTGAATCCACATAAATATATTCTATTCCATTCTATTCTATTCTAAGTTTGCCGTTATAACGATTTTGTTAAATATGCGTATGCCTAGATTACCGTTCCATTTTTTCCAGCACACTCCTTGACCAAATATGCAACGAGTATGCCGCTAGTAAACAAGAAACAAACACGTCAATATTATTCCGCGTTTTGGTTCAAATTGAGGCGTGCGTAAATTCTTGGTTCCACCTGACCTAAGAAACTTGTTAACTTGATCATTAATCACCACTGAATACAAACAGCAGTAGCAAGAAATAGGTTATCTAGGCAAAGTTCAGCCACCCTGATAGTAATTAGAAAAATAGAACAAATAAAGGCCTAAATTGCGAAATTGTTGTGTAAATACTCAATATTGTGTGTAAGGCACAAATATTAGAGACTTATCCTTAAAAGCCGACAAGGTCCCCTAAACTCTTTGTACATATATATATATATATATATATATATATATATATATATGGTGAATATAAGTGGGACAGTTAATTGTTGAGCTCTCTTACACGTACAGGTGTTTGAGCAATAGTTAAATCAACTTCACATAAGATCTTCATCAATACGATTTCAAAGCCAACTCAACGAAAGTAAACTATACGAAGAATGTTCAGTATATCATCACTATGATTTTGTCCAAAAAGCGAGTTGGACAACCATTCTGAATATCTGCTACTGCAGCAAAGGCATATCCTAGCTAATTGGCTACGAAGTCGCATTGATAATGACTTTAGACAAAGTTGATATTATTGCTGCTTGCATAAACAAACTTGTGAAGGATTGCATCATCCATCTGCCCAAAATTGACTATAAACAAGTACGCGATCATGATATAACCACCAGAAACTATGTCATTTTGTGGCAAAGGAAGGGTGATGTGGATGATTGAATCATAGACTCCGAAGGAATTGTCACAATTCGAGCCCTGGCGGCAACAAAATTCTGGTCGGTATTTGACGAGTTCACAATAAGTACGAATCCGCTCAACTAGGCGAATTGCCTTTGCTACCTGATGCAAAGATTATACGAAAAAATGTGTGTATAACGGAATTGATGCTTATATCAAGCGCGCAAACTTGATTTAAATAACTGTTATCACTACCCGCGCAATCAATTTCGATTGAATGCTTCGTTTCTTCAAGCGATAAATTTTAATTAATGATAAGCTGAATACCGTATGTTTACTTTCTATTATGATTGCTTCTCATCCATACATCTAGATGACTGAACGAGAAATTAAAATGCTAGAGCTAAGTTAGCAGCAGCATATCAAAATTTGCGATTATTCTGCGGGGTAGCTGGTTACCTAGAGCGCTAGTTGCTAAAGAGTGGTACACGAGATTAAAAGACAATTAAAGCTCATTTCGAAACCGACGATAGTTTTATCCACTTACTATAATCAAGGTTGCGAACTTGATATAAACACCTTACCCATTAATTGCTTACATTTGCCAGTATAAACTAAGAATTGTACAGTGTAGAAAAGACAATTCATCCAGTAGACCGGTTTCGTTCTTAATGGGAACTCAACACATGTTGTCCGCGGAAAATTCTGGACAGTACATGATGCGGTGTTTATATGAAGTTTGCAACCTCGATTATAGTAAATTTTATCACCGCCCGCGCAACTAATGTTCGTTTAAATATATAAATGTTCATCTCAATACCACGTCGCCATCTAGTGTGGCGTCTGTTCAGTAATGGTAGGTTGGGGAATGTTAGTTGGAATTTTGAGTGTAAATGGATGCCATATTAGTTTCACGTAAAAGAGAAAAAACTAACCGAGTTACACAAGTTAGTATATAACTGAAAATTGTGTGTAGTGTGAGGCAGGGTGGCTCAGTGGTTTGAGTACCAGACTCCGAAGCAGAGTTGCCCAGGTTCGAGCCCTGTCCGCGGCAAATTCTGGCCTTACATGATGAGTTCGCAATAAGGACGAAACCGGTCTACTGGATAAATTGCCTTTACTGTAATATACAATTCTTTTTTTATACTGACATATGTAAGGTGTATATATCAAGTTCGCAACCTTGATTATAGTAAATGTTATCATCGCCCTCGCAACCCATGTTCGTTTAAGTTTTATCCACTATTGGTGTGTTTCGAAATTGATAGCAATTACGCAATATTGGTACTTCAGATTGTCGTTGGTACCTTAGATACTGATACGTTTTTGTGCAAATTTTCAGGTTAGATTTTACAGGTTGGCGATTATCATTAGGTCGAGTTGCATCTTCTGCTTAAATATCGATAATCTATTGAAAGAGCGATGAAAAACATTTTAGTATGCAAGGTTTCCTTACTTAAATAAATATTAATCCTCTGTTTCACTACGCAATTGGTAAAAGGTTTCAAAAGATCTCACGTAAAGAGAAATGATGTATGACATGAACAATAAAATAAGGATTTGTTTTTTATTTCAAAACCACAACCTTGACAACGATTATGCACTGCTGTTTAAAGTGCAGCCACAAGTCAATTAAATAAGGTTTTTATTTATTAATTCTTATACAAGATATCTTACACTCTTAATTCTAAACGACGAGAAAGAGAGTGCACCAAAAATTCGTGCATAAAACCCTCTCACTCTCGTAGATAACAGTCAGGAAATTTTAAACACACTTATAAATGAAGATTGAAGTAGAGATGATGTTTTACTTAAAATAAATGTTTTATAATACAAATTCAACTAACAAAAATATTGAGGCTCTCTCACCCTTTCCTTCTCTGTGTTCGTCTACTGCAAACATTTCCACGAATAATCGATAATTATACATGCGTAAGTAGTTTTGTGAAAAAATGTTAGGCTATTTTTCACAATGTTCGGACAATTTTTGACGTTCAACACGAACCAATTTCTAAGCCATGCTGGTTAAAATCCTTTCATGCATTTTTTACAGTTTTAGCTTGTTTGTAAAAGAAAAATACAATGAACAAATTCACTTGAAATTTCATCACGCGAACAAAACAACTATGTGACGGAGAACTAATCTATATGCAATTTTTTATTAGGTGTTTCGCAGCTAGTAACAAATTTGTTCAAATATGATCAGAAGGATAAACTAAAGACAGCGTGAAAGTCGCCAGCAAGCAAGAGATTATATCTGCCGTCCACTCTGTCTTTGGTTTATCATTCTGGACATATTTGAACTAATTTGTAACTAAATGCTCAACACCTAATACACAAATTAGCAATAATGTGTAAGGCGTAGCGCATTTTAACAAGATTTACGTTCAAGAATGTTAAAATTAACGGCGGTTCCAAAACCCGAGTACCGTTCAATAGTATTTATGAATAATCCTCCATCACCATTGCGAAAGATTCCGAAATTTCTGTGTTCTTAAAAGAAACATATTCATATTTTCAGGTTATTTAATAGCATAATCGATATAATGTTGTTGAATTAGTTTAGGAGTGCAAATTGAGTTAAATTGTTAAGTGGACCACTTTCGATAATATAAGCAAGTATGCAATTTGACGGTTAAAAAACCTCGCATATATTAAATATTGTTTAATCAATGCCTCATTAATTGTGTGCGTGAGCTAAATGATTTAAATTGACAATAATTTGCAATTAGAACGAAAAATTAAAGAGGTACAAATGAGTACCCATCAATCGATGCCAAACACCAACGTTGCACCTGGAAATGTAAAGGACAAAATTTGAATATAAAAAAATTAGCCGCTACTTGAAAGTAATTGTTCGTATAAAACGATGCATCTGAAAAAGGTTAATATTAACAATGGCATTATCCCTGGCTGTCATTGATTTCAAAGCAACTTGTCTGATACAATACTAGCATCAAATGTTAACAGATGCAAATAGTATAAAATGGCGAATAGACATCGAATTTATATTTCACCGACCAAGGTGTCACACGTCTTATGTGTCAATGAATACTTGCTGGGGTTAATCAATATATACGAAGAAAATACTTCCATGATGATGATCAAGGCCATCTACTTGCCTTAATTCAGTGGCATCATTTTGTTGGTAGGTGGGGAGACATGTTACGGAATAAACGATTAAGCATATAACTAGCTTAAAGTATAAACAATCTAATAAAGAAGACTAATAAAGACTTATAAAGACTATATACACGATCTTAGAAAATTGTTGGAACTAAAAAACCTGTGACTGCCAGAATTTTATGGTAGTGCGCATGAGGACTGCTATCAACGGACGGGCTTGTAATTTATCGAAACCAACAGCTCTCAGAAGTAAACACCAATCCCACTGTATTTAGCGAGTCATCGAACAACATAACAAAACTACCGCCAGGTAATGGTCGTGACTGCACAGAAGTTGCGCAGCCGACATTTCCAGTCAAATGCAATGTTTGAAAGGCAACTATAGGTGAGAGCCGCATATCTAATTTTGATTTCCGTATATATGCAATGCGGATCTATCCTCGATAGTCAGTTTGCCGTCGTACTCTGGTCAGTGCGTGTGACTGGCGGAGGTTTTGCTATGTTATTTTACGACTGAATAAATACAATGGGATTGGTGTTTACCCCAAGGTCGCAAACTTGATTTAAAGAATTGTTACCACCACCCGCGCAATCAATTATTGGTCTTCCCCTAGAAGAGCCGGATTCAAGTCTTATAAGACGACATACTGATGGATGTTGGAGAAAATGTAATCTGTGCGGAGCTCAACTCCTCTTATGCCATCATACGGCTTTTACAGTAACTGAATTTCTCCCTTCAGAAAAGGGAACAAATCGGTCCTCTGTGAATAAACATGTGTTATGGTGAAATGTTTATGACCATCCGAAAGGAAATGCCTAAGAGATTTTAAATTAAACGAAGTGGGCCTAATCATGCGAGAAAGTCATTAAGGCTTTTAATTCAAATGTTAAATTATTGGTGGTTGAAATATTGCCTTATATCAATGTTTAATTTGAACTTAATTAAAGATAACATAAATATTCTGCTGGAAAAAGCCCAACTATGAACTTTTGTGACTCATCAACTTCGTTGGCGAAAATCGCTGTTCAAGTTTTCTTCATTTTGCCTAACCATTTGATTAACGTTTTCTAGGGTGTGCATACTGTGTGGTATGCAATAGTTTGGCTGTGGATAATGACCAAGACATACAATTGCACTTGGAATATGCTACTGTGTGTTCAGTGTCGTCTGTTTTTCAAAATATTTTAATGTTTACATTTTTTAGGAAATTCTACGCGCAATATTGACGAATCACATTGTAAAATTGGTGGCCGCAGATCTGTGCATATAATAGCGTGTATGCTTTTGAGTTCAGTCCTTTTTCAGCATAAGTAAAGTAAATTGAGCAATTGTCGGCGTATAGCAGCATAACATTATTGCAAAAGCTCAGCTATGCCAGAAAGTGAATATGTATTAGGTATGACTCACCTAGTGACATGCTAGTTAAAAAAATAGGACATTACAGATATGCTTAAGTTACCATGAACTGAAAGGGTTACTTCTTTTCTATATGCTTTTCGTACCTACAGTCGAATTATCAGTAGTAGGCCGGCACTAAGTTCAAAACGCACTATGAATTTGGTCAAGAAATGGGTGTCGCTAGTTCGCGACTCACAGGCTACCCTGGCTACATCTTCCGATTAGTCCCGTAGGGACGTCGTCAGTGTGTAGTCGACCCATTGACGTTCAAATACAACGTCTCTTAAGTATGCGATCCAGGTAAAACGTCGTGACCTTTTAATTACATTAAATACTAGATTTTTTATTTATTTGTACTAATAAGTGGACCTGAGATAAAATCCATCTAAGGAAAACCACCATCCTTCGCACTTATTAACGCGTACCGAAAGTTTGTGTTAGAAATTAGAGCACAACGGAAAAATTCTTAACATGGATCTAATCTAGATTTGCATAAAATTAATACTACGAGCTCTGAGGCTGATTCTGGAACTAGAGGACGAAATCTTGTGCACATTCGTTTCGTGCTAAATGGCGGCTCATCAGTTGGAGCCGGAGTTACAACCTTTACCCATTATATTTTTAGGGGAGGAACGTGAGAAAATTTGAAGGTAAAATCTCCTATGCGAATGTGTAAGCCTGCAGTAGTCAAGCTAACACAACATAAAGCCTCGAAAATGCGACTTAAACGCTAACTCACTATATATATATATATATATATATATATATATATATATATATATATATATATATATGCATAGTGAGTTTAAGGTATGCTGCCGGCTTTTAAGGGTAAATCACCAGTAAGCGACTAACGTATGCAAATATGAGATTGCGCCGTTTGTTTATTCTGTCTTTGGCATATTATTTGAGAGCTATGTGAATTAACAGGACATTAGACAGGCAATACCTTATATGTAATAATATAACTTGCCTCCGGTTTCCTGAAGATGAACGTGTTTAACGCAATTTAAACATACTCTTAGTAGGATATATTTAGGTCATTCTTTAAATCAAGTTTGCGAGTTTGAAGTAGACACCAATCTCATTTTTTAACCAGTTTCTAAACAAAATAGAAAAATTACCGTCAGTCACACATACTGACACGTTTTGACATTATACTATCATCATTAGAGTACAACGGAAAACAGACCAGCAGGGATCAAACCCCATTGCATATTAGATTAGATATGCAGCTCTCAACTCTAATATTCTCGTTTCAATGCCTGAACACGCTTATTTGGTTTGCATAAATCCGGTTGCAATTTGTTTATCCGGATTTATGCCAGCAGAAGAAGCATGTTCATGCAATGAACTGGAACTGGAGGTGATGCGTGATATTGAATGGTAGTTCCCCTATTTCGCTCCATGTTTACAATTTTATATTTTCATTGGCCTTTCAATTTATATATAAAGGTATGTTCATTTGTAGACAATTGGAAAGAACATAAGAAAGAAACGATTTTTGCATCTGATACGATATCCTTTAAACCGAAGCTACCATTTCTCGTCTGTGAGTCAATCATGGAATCTACGCAGTTTTTAAGATTGCATTTAATAAATCATGCTTAAATTTTCTGCTGTAGACTACGTAGATGTAGGTTATTGTCTCAGCGAAACCCGAAAAAAATAAAAACGGAAATGCTTTTCAATATTCATTTTATTTTCAAGTTTGAAATCTCTAGCAACAAACATTCAGTTATCGTCAAATAATTAGTTTGACGTTGAAAGCAAATAGAAAACCAACAACTTACAGAAGCAAGTCAGGCCCTCTTTCAAAATCAGTTGTGAATAATAAAAAATAACCCAATGCAAATGCATATGTCTGGTTTGAAAGTGTTCTACTCGTTAAACAGTTTCTGGCGATTCTTTATTTGCAAAAAAATGCTTTAAACTAAGAATGCATGTTTCGCAAAAAATACAGTTCGAAATCTGATTAAAAACGTCTACCTTGTTGCACATCATTTAGAGTAAACAATCCAATATATTCTTTCTGCGAAAATCTCATTTAATTCGTATAACTTAAAGAATTAAAACTTGTTTAATATGATGAAGAACATTTCACTTGTCATTGTTGTGTGTGAGTATGTATATAAATATTATATTTACCAAAGAAAGGATACACACGAGGGTAGAACTGGTCGAGCAGTTGAAACAGATACAATTGGCCCTACGTTGGCTCGGTCCTTTCTTAAAGCGACATATATTTGAAGCAGCGGCTTCGTTTAATCTGAACAGGAAATTTAAGTTTTACTGACTGATTGCTTAGCTGACTGGCTCGCGTCATGGACACGGACTAACTGTCAATTAAATAGTTTTAAAAAAGCATCTAAGTGGAAATGGTTTACGTTGATTGAGAAAGGTAACTTGTGTACAAAGTGAGATCAAAAGAGTTATGTAAAAGAAAAGCCTCCTCTGTTGGGGTTAATTTCTGAAGAGCCTGTTTACTTCTTCGCCAACATGACTGCATCGATGAATTCTGGAAAAGAAATTAAATTGAAATGAATACATTTTAAGGGAGACGGTAAATTTTTTTTTATTTAAAAAACATTAGATTCACGGCATGTTGCATAATTAGTCAAGATAACAAGTTACCGCTCAATTAGTTTTGTTTAGTGATGTTTAAAATTTCGCCTTTCGTAATGAGCCATGAAACAAAATTTTAACTTAAACAGAAAATGTTCAACCTCCGTGATTTTGTGCTTGCTGGTTGTCGCTTTTCCTTACCAGTTTCGCAAAGATCCGACTGATCCTCATTTCCAAGTACGCATCGAGTTTGTCTTCGTGGTGGCTACGTGCTGATATGTCCCTCTCCTCCGATGGCTTCAAATTCGTCCAGACTAACCGCTGGGAATGAGGTAGGATCTAATATTCGTTGAGATATTAGATCGTACCTCATTTCCATTGGTTAGTATGAACGATGGTGAAGCCTTCGGAAGAAAGGGACGAATCCGTACCAAGCCAATAAGAAGACAAACTCGATGTTCACTTGGAAATGGGGATCAATCGGATCATTGCGAAACTGGTGGGGAAAAGCGACAACCCGCGAACGCAAATCGCGAAGATTCAACATTTGAAGCTCGCACTGCGCAAACATTCAAAAGATATTTGTGTTAAACACAGAATGTTTGATTGGAAGCTTGTACTCTTAAAACAAACACTATTTCTCCGAGCTGCTATTCCAAAAATACCTCTAGAATAACGACTGATATCGTCAGGTAATACAATTGGAGGACAAACTGCAACCTGGAAGCATTAAGTAAACCGAGGCATCGTTAGAACTGTGATTGGCTTAGTCAAGCTGACAGAGTCAATGATGGAATTGCAGAAGATTGCCTGTTGATTAAAAAATACATGCCATTAAACATAGTTTCAAAGTTAGTGGCTAACAATGGCGACTAGACCTGGCGAATATAATGAGCAATTAGCATGTCTTCGAAAACAATCTTCTATTTTACAATTTCGTATTAGGTGTTCCGCGCCTAGAAAAAAATTATTTTAATTATGACCAGAAAGATAAACCAAAGACAGCATGACCGGGAATTATAAGCTCGTGCAAATTAATTTCGTGCTTACTGGCGAATCATCTGTAGCAGCCGGTATTACGCCATTTACAGACTATATATTTTCGTGATGAATGTGGGAAAATGGGACGCTACAATCTACTATGCGAAAATTTGAACATGTATCTAACTTCATATAAAGTCTTCGACTATGCGACATCAAAGCTATCTCAATTCTCTTTTCCTGTATATATAATCAAAACCATCTTGATCAATGCCATCTCCCTTATCAGCATTATATTTATCACAATCGTCATGATTAATACCAGCATCACATCATCATCATCATCAACATCATCATTAACATTATCATCACCCTCGTCGATATCGTCATCAATATCATTACCATTATTATCATATCTTTAGAAAACCCAGTTGCAAAAATTGGATGATTATTATTTTCATGCTTGACACAATATTACGACTTCTCACCGTGATATTTAATGTTGCCGTCCAAATCCTCCTTTGTCTCGGTAAATTTAAGAATCCTATCGACTTCGTCCTCACTGAGCTTCTCGCCATAATTGATTAGGACGTGACGCATCTCAGCTAAAGAGATGAATCCCATACCCTCGCGATCGAAGGTCTTAAAAGCCTCCATATAGTCAGCAAATGTGCCAGCCTCCTTCTCGCGTAGAATGCCCTGGTAGACAGGCAAGAATTCGTCGAATTTGTACTGCTTCTCACCTAAAAATATAAAGTTGTAAAGCAAAGTACGTAGATTAATTATGGAAAATACGAACCTGAGCAAAAAATACACGTAGCTCCAGCGTTATTTAACAACAACATAACAAAACTTCCGCCAGTCGTAACGCACTGACGCGTTTCGACCTTCCATGATCATCATCAGAGTATGACGGTAAACTGACTATCGAGAATCAAATCGCATTGAATATATATGGAAATCAAATTTAGACATGCGGCTCTCACCTCTAGCAGTCTCGCATACATTTAACTTGACTGGAAATGTCGGCTGCACAATTTGTATGCGGTCATGAACATTTACTGTTTCCAGCTTTCGCCACATATACATATATAGGCAATACAATTTAACAATAATTGATTGTGTGGGTGGTGGAAACAATGCTTTAAATCAAGTTTGCGAGCCTGAAGTAAACACCAACGCCATTGTATTCAACCAGTCGTCGAACAACATAACAAAACTACCGCCAGCCGCAATGCACTGACGCGTTTCGACCTTCAAAGATCATCATCAGAGTACGACGGCAAACGGACTAGCGAGGATCAAACCGCGTTGCACATATATGGAAAGCAAATATTTTTTTACTTGTTTATATTATTTGTGATGATTGGAGTGCGGCAGGATGGCTCAGTGGTTAGAGCACCCGATTCCGAAGCAGACGTGCCCAGGTTCGAGTCCTTTCCGCGGCAAATTCTAGCCAGTACATGATGAGTTCCCAATAAGGACGAAACCGGTCTACTGGATGAATTGCCTTTTCTACACTATACATTTCTTAGTTTATACTGACATATGTAAGTAATTAATGGGTCAGGTGTTTATATCAAGACCGCAACCTTGATTATAATAATTGCATAGGTAAATATTTGGAAATGAGTTTAGAAATATCCAAAGGACATGTGTGATCAGTAAGCAAAATAAGGTAGTTCGTCAAAAAATTGACCAGGTAAACGTTGATTAACTGTTTAGATGTACAGTTCAATACCTAGTCGTTTAATAGAGAAGCAATTAGTTTTAGTCATTAGGCTTTCACAGATTATTATTTAATCAATGCTGACGATTATAAATCAATATAGTTACATCAAATTTTTGCACTTCAGAATTAAAGACAAACCAAGACATCTAATCCGTGGCACTGACGCGTGGCAACCTTCCGTCGTCAGCATCAGAGCACGATTGTATTTTTGCTTTGCTCTTCGACGGTTGGTTAGATACAATAAGATTGGTGTTTATTTTAAATCAAGTTGGCTAACCTGATATAAAAACCTGTTCCATTATGTACGTACGTTTGTCAGTATGAAATAAATATTGTATAATATAGAAAAGGAAGGTCATTCAGTGGACCGGTTTCGTACTTATTTGCAAGTCTTCATACACCGTTCAGAATTTTGCCGCAAACTTGATTGGAAATATAAAAATTAAGAAAAGATTGGAAATCTAAAAAGTGAGTGAAATGAAGAAAAACCCAGTTATTTGCATGCATCATTATCCATAGTTGGGGCAGGTCGGTCGTACGCGTTTCCTCGATTTGGGTAATTCTGACTGCAATTTTTCATTCGATGATATATCACAGATTGATAAAACTTTTATGCTCTTCATTTTAGCAACCAGACTGCAACCAATGTGGGCAAGCTACGATATGTTCAGCGCAAATTAATTTGACGTAGTTGTTTAAACTGCAATTTCATTTTACTGTGATTATTAGCCGAAATGTCGATCGCCCTAGGTAAGTAGATCAACAGCTTACGTATATGTAACAGTCAGATACTGTTTGTTGCGGAAAACTACTATATATATATATATATATATATATATATATATATATATACATAAACGCACATATACATATACATATATATAAACACGCACACACACAAAACACAAACGCATACAAACTTACCAATCAGCCAAAACAAGAAATAGAAGTAAAAGCGAGTCAGATTTGTTACCACTAGCATAATCAATTGAAAACCCAAAATGTATATATATATGTATGATTGTATAGCGATTATTATATATATATATATATATGTATATATATGTATATATATATATGCAATTGTGTATTAGAGGCTTAATAACAAATTAGTTCAAATAGGATCAGAAGGATAAGCCAAAGACACCATGAACGAACGATTCAATCTCATGTTTCGTGCTTTCTGGCGACTCAGCAGTAAGAGACAGTAATATGCCCTATTCTAACTGTATATTTGGTAAAAAATGTGGAACTATTTGACGGTAAAATCTCCTTTAAGAATTTGGATTCAAGCAGTAATGTACTGAACTTCATATAAAGTCTTCGAAAAAGTTACTTTATAGCCAAAAGATTATATACAATATTTACCTTGTCTGCAAAGGGTACAAACAGTATGGTTGCCTAGTCGGTACATAGTTCCAACTCAATTGATTTCAAGGTATGCGAAATTTCATCAAAATTGAGAGTTACAGCTACCTATGAACGCTTGATAATCCAGCAAATCCATGCGCTCTGTTCTTAATCGACATTATATATCAAATTTTGCGTTAATCATGACGTTAATCATTTTAATATATGAAAGACATTTATAGTTTGTTGCGGGGAACTAATAGATTGAGCCAACCCTTGTTCCGAGTCTTACTATACACGTACGGATTTCAATGTTAGTACGACAAGAAATAAAAATTTAAAATATACTAGCGCGGGAAAATTAGTAAACTTGTATCAACATTAGATCAATCAAAGTCAATTATTTCTAGTCACACTGGGTAGATTAAAACCAACGTCCTATAATATTGAGTGAACGCTACATGATAAAATGTTAGCTCCAGAGATCGGAAAATATAAAGAATTCAGCATATATATGTGTGTGTGTGTGTGTGTGTGTTTATATATGCATATAAATTCTGTCAGTATATACTACACATTGCATAAGAGAAAATATAAAATCCATCTTCTAGAATGGTTCGACTTAACTATGATCTCATCATTAGTTGCCGGAATTGCCGACGATTGGTATCAAAGACTTCAGCATACCGTTTAGTCATACATAATCTTCTCAATTTAATATCAAACTATGGTTCTTCGACAATGTGCATACAAACTAAATTGAAGTTTTATAGAAAGATTGTCATGATAAAAGCTTTCAGTATAAACAAAAAGCTAAATGAATTCGCAAAGGAAACTCACCAAGTATATATATTCATGCAAGGTTTATTTTACAAATAATAATTTTCTTAGATTTAAGAAATTTTTAATGAGATTAAATTATTGCCAATAATAAAAGATAGGGACAGAATTTCTTTTAATCCTACCGAACTTCTTGGTGGCACCATGTTTGTAGCAGATTTCGTTTGTCGGGTTCATTCCAGCACAGCGGAGCAAATCGCCGACTTTAAAGGCGTCAATCATACCATCGCGACCATCCCAGAAATCGAAGAGATCGAAAACCTCAAAAATATCTGTAATTGACAAGCAAGTTAATCGAATCACATCTTTGTTTATTCCGAAAGATTGTATTTTCACAAATCTTTGACTGATCATTTTATATGGGTAAAATGCCTTTATTCTTCGGACAAATACAATAAATTGTATTGATATTTTTTAGTTTAACTACTATTGTTAGCAGGTAATACAATTTGAGAAAATGCTTAATAACTAATCAGTTTATAAATTCTGTTTTAAGATTTAATCACGCCTACTTTTCTTACCTACTTTGGTATCTCATGTTGAGCAATAATCATTTTTTTAAAATTTTGATTGGTGTTTCAGTCCCAATGCACATGGAAAACAAATGATAAAATTAGGTTTAGATAACTTTCTAATTGTCATGTTGAATACATACATACAATATGCTAACCTATAAAAAGTGTTTTAACCTGACTACGGTAAATTTATTGTAATGAATGAAATCATTTAAAAAGTTGAATAGCATCAGCGTAAATCTAAAATCGATTAATCATTTTCATATATATGAATATAAAATAATCCACGGAATTATGCCAAATTAAAGTCAAAATGTAAAAACATTTAGCATTATTCCTAATTCTATATTTTAATTTACCTATTTATTTAAATTAATATTTGTCTAAATCGAAAAATTTAATTTCTACTTCTATGGTCATTCTGCGGATTGTTTTAAAGTCAATTGACTAACTCAGTGCAGATAAACCTATAATTGCTTAAAAATATATTTTGCGGCAACAACTTCTTACATCATATAATTAAACGACAATTTGTTGCGCGGGCGGTGATAACAATTATTATAATCAAGGTTGCGGTCTTGATATAGCACCTGACCCATTAATTACTTACATATGTCAATATAAACTAAGAACTGTATAGTGTACTGGATTAATTGCCGTTTCTACACTATACAATTCTTAGTTTATACTGACATATGTAAGTAATTAATATGTCAGGTGTTTATATCAAGACCACAACTTAGATTATAATAATTTTTACATCATATGTAGGTTGAGCGAACTTTTATAGCAATTAATTTAGCCTAGTGATAGATTATCTTCCGTGTTCATGAATTCTGAATCCAATAGACCAATCATAAGAGAATGCAAAATAAGTTGTTGAATGTTCATGGCTGACTAGCCCACCTGTATGAATAGAGCCGATGTTCATAGGAATCCAGCTTCGTGGAATCATTTTTAGAAAGACGATCCATTCAGCGGATGATAAATTGGCCGTTCTCGAACAACTAATTAAGTGGAAATATTGTATTCTAAACAAATATCCGTTGCAGTATCAGTCATACCAGAAACGGTTCTTTCCATACAGGTGGCGTAGCAACCTAATTTCCTAGTATGAAATAGGACAGTCTAGATCGAAATCAGTTATCACATTTTATGGAAATTTTTCTATTATTCAATGAAATATATAATAGCTATATCTTTTCTGTAGTGGATAATTAAATGATATGGAATAATAAATTAGGTAATGTGTACCGAATCAACGGTCAATTAAAAAATGAACACAAGGATATGCCGAAGTCGGCATGAATAAAAGATATATTCTCATGTGAACACGATTTTCTGTCTTGCAGGCGGCTCGCAGTATCTAACAGATTAATACGTAATAAACAAATTGGAAATACTAGAATAACCTTCTGTTTTATAAGGCCAGAAAAAGATTATGCGACCAAGTCCAATTGAAACTAAAATGTTTACGTTAGACACTGAAATTGCTCGATATGGTTAAGAAAATAAATGTAGACGATTTTTTTTCTATTTGTTTAATTTATTTGCGAATTTTTCAATTTCAATTAAGTGTTGTTTCCTCAAAAAAGGGGTTTCATTTTAACATGCTGATCGATAATTTAAATTATTTTTGTTAAATCATTTATAGTTATTAGCCAACAAGACAAGCAAAATTGATTTGGTAATGATAGGCAATTTGCCTAAATTATGTAAGGCTTACCTTCGATTTCAGCTTTTGATAGTTCACCCTGTTTAAATTTAAATATAAATGGATAATTTGTAAAATTCTTACACAGAATAAAATTTCTTTCAATCAACTTAACACTAATGGCATATTAATACTTAACAAATTCTAAAATTTAATGCGCCAATAGATATTGAAACTTGCATGCACACATATCGAATTAAATGCCGTAAATCTGCGTCACCTTGTGTTTACCACTAGTCTTTGAGAGTTTCATTTTGGATGTAGACATTCTTGCATAGTCCGCGTGTAGATACCATCGTAGGAATAGAATGCTTTGCCAATTTTATAAATGTTATGCTTTAAACATTTAATTTTTGTATATTAACGTAATGCAATTATTTTTGCCAACATTTATATCCGGTTGGCAAAAAGGTCTTAATACTTTGGATGGTTGATTAATTGCAAGAGGCAAACTCGTTTGAGTCAATTTTGTTGAAGACTGACTGAGAGTGTTTTTCTGCATAAGGCGAATGTTAAAGTTGGGTTACTTCGATGATTTGCAATTAGATCGAAATTCGCACTAGCATTGTATTGACGTCAATTTGAGTTTTGTTATGAAAGAGAATGTATCAAAATTTTAAAACCTACGGAAGGCAGTGTTCTTTGTACCACAAAATAGGGAAATGCGCAAAAATCGAAAGCTTAGCAAGGTAAAATTTGTCTTTTTATCTATTTCTGTCAAGGTAACATTCATTGCAGCTTACTGAGATCATTTGTGTGAACAATCAGGTTTCTTGGGCTTTTTCAGATTTAAAAATTAAATTTAAATACCGTGACATCGCAACATTACAGTTATACAGCACATGTTCGATAATAACTCAGATGAATTACGATACCAACAATTTGCGATTGTTGCTTTTGTACAACTATATATATATATATATATATATATATATATATATATATATATATATATATATATATATATAGTGTTGTTGAATGAGTGTTTTCATGTGCTCCAAGTCTATGCATTAATAGAGTTTATTTACTGAAGCAATTCTTTATTTAAAAGCATTAGTGCATCAAAAATTAAAATATAAATAGAATTGTTTCGGAACGAGGTTGCCACATTTGCTTAAATCTGCTATTGTGAGTATTGTACTGTGTGCTATGTGATTAGAGGCCTGATGATGGAACGGGAAATGCTGCTCCGAGACGTCGCCCGTACCTCTCTTCTATTGGTTACTATGATGAAAGGGACGAATCCGCATCCAGTGAAAAAAATGACAAAATCGATGCGTACTTGGAAATAAGGATCAATCGGATATTTGCGACACTGTTAGCGAAAAGTAAAACCCCGCGAACGTAAATCGCGGAGATTCAAAATTAAAATGTCTTAACTTTACTGGGGCATGATCAATTCCAAACTGAATAGGCATATTACTACACTGTTTAGTGCACTCAGAGTAAGAGACAATATATGTTTCATGAAGACTATCCCTTTCAACTAGTTGCATGAAAACTATAGAAAACTTAATAAGCTAATAGAATAGAGCCTCAAACAAAATCTGGCTTATTTACAAGTCAGCCAATTATTACATCATTACCGAACCCGTATTAGTCAACGCCCAGAATCAAACCCATTTATATATTTTAACTATCATATAATGCGGAAAGGTTTAAACTTCATATATTAACTAATGAAAACGAGGAGAATTGATTCTCTTATTTCATCTAAATTTTGTATTTCTTAACATTTATTGGCCACCCACACCGGTGATTAGGTTTGTTCTCTGCTCAAATAAGTGTAATCTACTGTAGAAATTCTGTCCTAATTCGAAGTCGCAAAATGAAGACCTATTGTCAATATGCGCATAAAAAATAGGAAGTTGAAACGCCCAATTGTTCCCGATCGATGCATATTATGGGGTTTGGCTTAGTGCCAGCCCGTACAGAGAAGTAGCGGTAAATACGATGTGTATTCGCTCAAGTGAGACCACAGTTTTTCGTGTTGTCTAAGGTTTACCCGCCAAATCCAATATAAATTAACTTGATATACGTTGTCGGTTGCCTAATAGATAGGTGTGGAACTGTTGATGCATTGCAAACTCGAATATACTAAAAAATATGTAATCCCTGTTTTGTGACAATGGAAGGCAGTTTCGGCAAAAACGTGTTGCCAGTCTTGATAAACTTAAAGAATAGTCAATTATAAATTAGGCATTAAAATTCTAACAACAAACCAGGTCATCCAAATTTGACAGGTAAGACAAAGGGGAAATGATTAGAAGCTGTTATTGCACAGGCTTGCATTTTTATGACACAAATTGGCTATGCGTTGAGGAGGCCGTAATTATTATTGGGTCAGTTATACAAAATTGCACATAATTTTACCAATCATGAAGATAGGCATGTTAGAATAGTCGCATCCAGGATTGTATTACGTTATTATAGAATCTTCTTCTTTGCAATGTAATAAACATTCATCTAATTCAAAAATTTGAGAGAGCATACGTTACAATTGGTGTCAACGATTTAAAAAACCAGACATAACGAAAATCCGGACCACTGACGAATGTCAGACAATATGAACATAAGCCAATTTTTCTGGCCTCTTTTGGCATTACCAATAATAGTTTTACAATGTTCAACAATTGATTTTATTACATTAATTAGGTTTAATTATTTTAATGAGTTAGTCCCTTATATGCGTATATATATATATATATATATATATATATATATTGTTGTTGAATGAGTGTTTTCATGTGCTCCAAGTCTATGCATTAATAGAGTTTATTTACTGAAGCAATTCTTTATTTAAAAGCATTAGTGCATCAAAAATTAAAATATAAATAGAATTGTTTCGGAACGAGGTTGCCACATTTGCTTAAATCTGCTATTGTGGGTATTGTACTGTGTGCTATGTGATTAGAGGCCTGATGATGGAACGGGAAGTGCTGCTCCGAGACGTCGCCCGTACCTCTCTTCTATTGGTTACTATGATGAAAGGGACGAATCCGCATCCAGTGAAAAAAATGACAAAATCGATGCGTACTTGGAAATAAGGATCAATCGGATATTTGCGACACTGTTAGCGAAAAGTAAAACCCCGCGAACGCAAATCGCGGAGATTCAAAATTAAAATGTCTTAACTTTACTGGGGCATGATCAATTCCAAACTGAATAGGCATATTACTACACTGTTTAGTGCACTCAGAGTAAGAGACAATATATGTTTCATGAAGACTATCCCTTTCAACTAGTTGCATGAAAACTATAGAAAACTTAATAAGCTAATAGAATAGAGCCTCAAACAAAATCTGGCTTATTTACAAGTCAGCCAATTATTACATCATTACCGAACCCGTATTAGTCAACGCCCAGAATCAAACCCATTTATATATTTTAACTATCATATAATGCGGAAAGGTTTAAACTTCATATATTAACTAATGAAAACGAGGAGAATTGATTCTCTTATTTCATCTAAATTTTGTATTTCTTAACATTTATTGGCCACCCACACCGGTGATTAGGTTTGTTCTCTGCTCAAATAAGTGTAATCTACTGTAGAAATTCTGTCCTAATTCGAAGTCGCAAAATGAAGACCTATTGTCAATATGCGCATAAAAAATAGGAAGTTGAAACGCCCAATTGTTCCCGATCGATGCATATTATGGGGTTTGGCTTAGTGCCAGCCCGTACAGAGAAGTAGCGGTAAATACGATGTGTATTCGCTCAAGTGAGACCACAGTTTTTCGTGTTGTCTAAGGTTTACCCGCCAAATCCAATATAAATTAACTTGATATACGTTGTCGGTTGCCTAATAGATAGGTGTGGAACTGTTGATGCATTGCAAACTCGAATATACTAAAAAATATGTAATCCCTGTTTTGTGACAATGGAAGGCAGTTTCGGCAAAAACGTGTTGCCAGTCTTGATAAACTTAAAGAATAGTCAATTATAAATTAGGCATTAAAATTCTAACAACAAACCAGGTCATCCAAATTTGACAGGTAAGACAAAGGGGAAATGATTAGAAGCTGTTATTGCACAGGCTTGCATTTTTATGACACAAATTGGCTATGCGTTGAGGAGGCCGTAATTATTATTGGGTCAGTTATACAAAATTGCACATAATTTTACCAATCATGAAGATAGGCATGTTAGAATAGTCGCATCCAGGATTGTATTACGTTATTATAGAATCTTCTTCTTTGCAATGTAATAAACATTCATCTAATTCAAAAATTTGAGAGAGCATACGTTACAATTGGTGTCAACGATTTAAAAAACCAGACATAACGAAAATCCGGACCACTGACGAATGTCAGACAATATGAACATAAGCCAATTTTTCTGGCCTCTTTTGGCATTACCAATAATAGTTTTACAATGTTCAACAATTGATTTTATTACATTAATTAGGTTTAATTATTTTAATGAGCAATGTACTCTATATATATATATATATATATATATATATATATATATATATATATATATACATAATATGAGTTATTTTTCTATGAGGAGATTTCAGGGCTACATTAACGCTATCGTGAACAAGAAATGAAATATTTGCACGATATCACACGAGTGGGTAGGCTATAAGGTCTAGTGCTGTGCAAAAATTAGAAGAGATCCTTTGTTGAATGAAAATTTTGTCTGAACAAATTGAATCAAAGAACAAAATGTATCCAGACATGGCATGTATACAGGTTAGTTTCTCATCACGAAATATAACCAATTAAGAGATTGATTGAAACTAGCTACTGATGTCTTGCTAGAGTAGTTCGATAGAGTTAATAAACACTCCAGCACTTCAATTTGTTTGATTTCTATCGATGTTAAATCTACACGATATCATTTACACGACGGGGCGTTTATTTTAGTTAGCAGTCTCCACCAGATTGCATTACTCAGGCGATTACCATTTTATCAACACTCAGAAAAGGTATCGAACAACCACTGAGAGGTAGCCGAATTGACTTAGTTCAAACGTTTTCGGATATCAACAGTGCATGTCAAGAAACTGTCTCACGGAAAGCATAATTGAATGCGATAATTTGTTTCATCACTAAAGCAATTAATGATTACTATAATCAAGGTTGCGATCATGATATAAACACCTGACCCATTAAGTGCATACATTCTTCAGTATAAACTAGGTATTGTATGGTGTGGAAAAGGCAATTCATGCAGTAGACCGGTTTCTTCCTTATTGGGAACTCATCGCGTACTGGCCAGAATTCGCCGCGGACAGGGCTCGAACTCGAGCCCATCTGCTGCTGAATCTGATGCTCTAGCTACTGAGCCACCCTGCTAGATCAACTGCCTTTTCTACGCTATAAAATTTTTAGTTTATACTGACAAATGTATGTACACACTACGTCAGGTGTTTATATCACGATTGCAACCTTGACTATCGTAATTGTTATCACCGCCCGCGCAACCAATGTTCGTTAAATTGAAATTACTGATTGTTTCAATGAACAATTTGAAACTGGTGGTTCGCCAGGTAGATAAGATTGTTGACCAGCATAGAAAAATTAGTTTTCCCTCCGTATGCGTTGCCGTAACTTAGACGACGTGTAAACCTGTCAATCGAGGCGAAGCCATCCGTTTTATAGTTGGTCCGTAGAAGAATAAATCCAATAATATACAGAAATACGGCTTTGCTGCGTACGCGGTTAAGAGACGAAGGAAATATGCAACGACAGGCGAGAGTCAAGCGTAGTTACAACAAATCTTTGAGTACACCTGCTGCAACCTCTGACAACGACAGCGTACTAGCCATACAAGCATTGCAACATATTTATCAATAAATAATAAATTTGATTAAATCCAACAGAAATGTCAAAATTTGAATATAAACAATGCATTGGAAGCATAATCCTGCATTAAAGTAATCCATCGCTTACCATGATTTTTAAAGTCTAAGAGACACGAAGCAACAAGATGAATTGACGCCAAATGAAAACGTTCGTATTAGACAGTCGGAGGAGAGGGGAATTTATACCTGTTTGGGTTTCACCCAGATAGCCAATCAATCGTAATCTGTTTCGATAGATATCAAAGTGCATCGTTTCAGTTATACGAATAAAGGTAGACTGTTTTACTTTCGCTTTTGCCCCATCAAACACATCGAGTCGAGGTGCAGTTGTGTGCACATTTACACGAATGGTTTTTTCGCCGAAACTTTAGAAACTTTGGTAGAAAAAATAATGAAGTTATCATCATCAACAGAAACAGCAACGAACCAACAACACCACCACCGACAACAACAACAATAGCAACACGTTTTACTTTCAAATTTGTTGCAGAAGATAAGATAGGTGGTTTCAATATCTACTGTCTTGACTTCAATTTTTTATGATGTTTTCGCAAGATATATTGCGTACTGTAATTAATATACTTGCAATCAATATGTGAACATAATAAAGATGGAAAAAGTTAAACGCCCTCCTTATTAACTCTAGACTGGTGTGTGTGTGTGTGTGTGTGTGTGTGTGTGAAAGATTGTGCTTGGTAATTTGCTTGGGTGTTACTGAGTGTGTGTGTGTGTATATAGGTGTGTGGGATGTTAGTTACTATGATAAATTCATTTTTGCATTGAAGTATGTCCCAAAAGGCAGAATTTCACATTTTGCCAGTTGAAAGGTATCTGTAAACATTAGAACTATAATCGCGGCTCAATTTCGGGAAATCAGAACCCTCTAAGATGGTTTTGAGTGTTTGGCCTTGGCATCATTCAAATTTGTACCTGTCGTATTGTATATAAAGTTAACTATCCGATGGTTCGACAGGTAAAATCTTTTCACATGGAAAAGTATAACAATATTGGCTAAATCACACCCGCTGATCTGGTTTTGGAATTGTAAATTATCGCAAAACGTGAAACTACTAAGGGTTTGGGGCCGCATGTCTGAGTACTTTTACATTATAGTGAAATAGTGATTTGATCTTCATTAGGTAGTTTGTCGTCTTTCTCTGACATCGTTCACAAAATTCAAAACCCGTCGGTATTTACGACTCTCGTAAACCTGGATTGGTGTTTACCCTAAGAGTCAGCTAATTTATATGATATTTATCACGGCCCGTGCAATCGCTCATTGCTTAATTCAGGAAGGTGGCAAATTTGAATTTGAAAATATTATTTGATTTAGCCTAGAATTAATAAGATCAATTTAAATTAAAAAATCGTTGCCTAAAAATCGGTGTATCCACTAAATTTAGACAATACAGTTTGTTTACATACATAATCAGATGCGTAAATCTACCGTACAGTGGGATTCAGTAACTCACAATTGGTTAAAGCAGAATTACTTTGGACTCTACACGGAACATCGTTTACTGCAAGATTCCAATAGACTTTTTCCAATTCTCGCGTCTGATATCAAGTGAAGCTACTCTGTGGCATGTCTCGGTTATGGACCAATTTTTTTGCCAAAAAACAACTTGTCTACATATTTGGCTATTCAACCATTCACCAGAATGGCGTTCGTGTCCTGGCGATTAGGACTAATAAGTGTCAAATCTAACAGAGATGTTTCGTTCATTGACTTACGGCGTCGGAGATAGCGCAATAAAGACCGGCGAGAATAACTGATCGTCACGTAAAATGGCTCTTGAAATCAAATCAGAATGCTCACCGGTCAGCAGCTTAAACATAACTAAGCACAGCTAAAGATTTAACCAGCAATATACTCTATGGAAGCTATAGTCAATAATCTTCCATAATTCAGCAGCATACAAGAGCAGTAAGAAAACTCTTTACAACGATAAATAACTACGCGAACGGTGGTTACAATTATTTAAATCACGTTTGCGAGCTTGAAGCAAACACCAATCCCATTCTATATAACCAGCCGTCGAACAACATTGCACAACTACCGCCTGTCACACGTACTGACGCGTTTCCCCCTTCAATGAACATCATCAGCGGACGACGGCAAACTGACATGCGAGGATCAAACCGCAACGCATATAAATGGATAGCCAAATTTTATATGCGGCACTCACCTCTAGTGATTTCGAATACATTGACTGTAAATTTCGGCTGCACAATTTCTATGCAGTCACGGAGAAGAACTTTTTCCAGGTTTCTCCACGCACACACACACACACATATATATATATAATATATATATATATATATTGATAATACATTTAAGCAATCACTGATTGCACGGATGGTGCTAACTAATCTTGAAATCAAGTTTGCGAGTTTGAGGTAAACACCAATCCTACTTTATTTTTATTCTCGCCGCTGTTTTCATGGGCGGGACAATTGATAGCACTCGTAGGTCGGTAAAATCTTGAATCCTTTACATTTCCAGGTGCACCGATTTTTGCGATGTTTGGTTTGTTTATGACGTGATACAGTGAAATCCGCAAGGAAGCTGTATTGCTGATGTCGCCTTTGCCCGAATGCTAACTTGGCCATAATGGTGTTGTGGAGAGGTTTAGTTTGCCTCATTTCTGTTAGTTATCCTGGTAAATTTACTCATAATAGCAAGGTATTCCTTCTCTCTCTGCCTCTCTCTCTCTATCGTAAATCTCATTAATAATTTGTCTAAATTCACTTATATACTTTTTCTCACTCCTTATGGTTATATGGCAGTGAAACATCAGTCCCTTTTTGACTTTTGTGTGGCTGGACATGATGATAATGATGATGATGATTTTTGGCCTTGATAAATGTATTCCCACTTGTCCCTTCATGTTGAAGCCCTCCATCAGCTGCTTGTCTGAAAATGACGTTGGAACAAGATTTACCGGAATATTTCCGAATTTTCTGGACTTCATTCCCAGTCCCATCTGCAGGGTTGACACAATACTCAAAGAAAAAATAAACAAATTTTGCAAAATCTGGTATCCCCTACTTATATTTATTTTAATTCCAAAGTTTATTTCATTTTCTGTCATCCATACCTCAACATTTAAGTTGTACTTAAAACAGAATCACGACGGGCCAGTTATCAAACTGTTCAACTCATTGTATTTAACCAGTCATCGAACAACCTTTCAAAACTACCGTTAATACGAGTGACTGAGGTTACTTTTTGCTCTGTTGTTCGACGACTGGCTAAATACAATGGGATTGGTGTTTACTTCAAGCTCGCAAACTTGATTTTTTTAAAGCTGCGCGTTTATTCTTGATGGTAAACAGCACACACGCGCGCACAATGGTCGTGTGACACCAAATTGCAAGTTGTTTTGTAATTTTCTGAAAAATATTGTGCTAATTTTGAAAGCCCGACGACGCACTTTCAACTAACTTGCCGACACTTTGCGCAAGGAACCGGCAGTTTCTAACATATTGTCTGGCCTCGTTCAGAACTGGCGACGTATATCGTATTGACAAACACCTGGAACACAGGTTTAGCACTCAACATAATAAATTGTCGTCCTGAAGACTGGCAAGTCGAAGCTAGTTGAACTCACAACGACAGTATGTTCCTTGGAACACAACCATCCTGTACCATGTGATGCAATGGATTCTACTTTACTGTGGCGGTAACTCTGAGTGATAAATTGATTTTTACGGAATGAAAGCATGCGTGTCAAACTTGGAGGGAAATTTTCGGTTGCTAGGGACTACTATGGCTAATTTTGTCTCAAATCATGGTTGTGTATGTCGGCCTAGTTTTTCCGACCATCTAAGAGAAGAAAATCTCTAATTATTATCCAGTCCGAGAAGGAATCGCCGACCTAATGCGATTTTAACGTCCACGAAATACAGTGGATAACAGAAGACTACAAAGATTACATACTGCTTGGGTCGTTGCGCAATATAGAAATGATCGCCTTAGATGTTGAGTTTTGCGGAAAAAATAAGCAAAAAAATACCTCGGACACTTACATTTCTAATCGAGTCTTTTATTCATTACACTTTTGCTCGTTCCATTCAAAAAGAATTATCCTTAAAATAAAATTCATACCGGGGACAATATAACAAAACTACCACCAGTCTCATGCACTGGCGGCTGGCGGTAGTTTTGTTATGTTGTTCGACGACTGGTTAAATACAATGGGATTGGTGTTTACTTCAAGCTCGCAAACACGATTTAAAGAATTGTTATCACCACCCGCGCAATCAATGATTGTTTAATTGTAGTTCATAAATGGGATGTCGATCAGATTACTGAACCCAATTCCGTATTATCGAATATCGACAATATTATATATAAATCTTCATTAATACATCCTAGGTGGGATATGCCCATTAGCTTGTTTCATATGAGAATATTGGAATAAATTCGACAACACGTAGCTTTAGCATACGTTAGAAACTTTTCAATGATATATTTTGCGTATATGAAACCGTAATAAATAATCCTACGAATATTAAAGAACTGTTTCGGCTATCTCCGTTTGCATGTTATGTACTTAAAAAATCTGATACCACAGAATCATTTCAACTCAAATAATAGTTAGTTAGTATTGTTTTTAGCTCACGAGCGGAAGCCTCACCAAACTTAATGGGTCAATTTAAACAATCAACTGTGTGTGACATATATCTAGGTAATACAGTTAAACTATTATTGATTGCGCAGGTGGTGGTAACAGTAATTTAAATCAAGTTTGCGAGTTTGAAGTAAATATCATTCCCGATGTATTTAACCAGTCGTCGAACAACGTAGCAAAAGCGCTGTCGGTCGCACGCAATGTCGCGTTTCGACCATCCGTGAGGACAACGGCAAACTGATTAGCGAGGATAAAACCACATTGCAAAACTTCAAGGAATTACATTAATCAAGGTGTTGATCTTGATGTAAACACTTGTCCCATTATGTGCATTTTTATTTTTCAGTAAAACCTGAGCATTGCATAATGTAGAAAAGGCAATTCGTCCAGTAGATTGGTTTGGAGACGACAATTCGAGTTATGCAACATTAAGTACTGAGAGAGTCGTTTCGAACGAGCAATCTTACCTAATTAAAAGAAGCAAAATCACACCTGCTGAGCACGAAAACTAAAACTAAACACAAAGACGCACACACCCTGTGTTCACTCGCGACTCATTGTTAAAATTACAAATACGGCAAAACATGAATTCGCCAAATGGCTGGCTAGCCTATTGCATACGGTGAGAAATCACTTATGTCAGTCCAGCTTGGAAGATTCATTTAAATCTGTTGAGTAGCAAAAGTAAACACTAAAATTCTTCGCATTCATTTCTTTCTTGTTGGGTCATTAATTACTAAAATGCCTTGTAATCGAAGCTATTGAGTTTGTGAGTTAGTATGTCTGGGAGAATTTAAATATTTGAAAATGATTGCCCCGCAGTTTATGAGACTATTTTATCTGTGTTATTCGGTTATTCAGCTCATTTTCAACGGCTACCTATAGAGACAAATAGATAGACATACATTTATCAGTATAAACTAAGAACTGTATAGTGCATAAAGGGAAATTCATCCAGTAGGCCAGTTTCGTTCTTATTGGGAACTCATCACGGAATGTCCAGAATTGAATGCGGATAGGGCTCGAACCTGAGTTTGTCTGCTTCGGAATCTGGTGCTCTAACGACTAAGACACCCTGCCGCACATTACACAATATTTTCAGTCATGTACTAACTAGTGTAACTCGATTTGTCTTTTTTCTTTTTATTTGGAGCTCATATGGCATTCATTTAGACCAAAAGTAACAAATAATCATCTCAAATCTATGATTACTGAACAGACGCCACACTACATGGGGAAGTGGTATTGAAATAAACATATAAATAATTAAATGAACATTAGGCGCGCGTGAGGCGATAACAACTATTATAATCAAGTTTGCGATCTTGATACAATCACCTGACCCATTAAGTACTTACTTTTTGTCAGTTTAAACTAAGAATTGTGTGGTGTAGAAAAGGCAATTCGTCCTTATTGGGAACTCATCACGTACTGTGCAAAATTTTCCGTGGACAGCATGTGTTGAGTTCCCAATAAGGACGAACGCGGTCTACTGGATGAACTGCCTTTTCTACACTACACAATTCTTAGTTTAAACTGAGAAATATATGTATACAATTGGTCAGGTGCTTATATCAAAATCGCAATCTTGTTTAGAGTAATTGTTACCGCTGCCCGAGCAACCAATAAACCCAATGCCATTAACAAATCGCCAACAGAACCTTTTCGCGTACTCGAACAAAGAATGTACCACAGGCAACAGTAGGGACGCATCCAATTCTGACCTAAGTTCTCTAATAAGTATAGCGATGTATCTAGATGCAGTAGTGGTTATGAGTAATTTAAGCCCTCTATTTAGGTGCTCAAGTGACGCAAAATTTCATTTAGATGACAGACGCGCAGAACGACAATTGGAACGACTGTTAAATAGCTACGCAGAACATAGATTATACTTTGGTAACACAAACTTCTGACGTAAAGTAAAGCGTGCAGCCACATGACGTCCTCCAGTTTCGAGACTGTTGTGGGCTCAACCAGGTCATTTAGCTAATAACTATAGATAGCGTGCTTGCATCATGAACCATCAGTCGTTTTGGAAAGTGTATGGCATCTCGAACCATGCACTCGTCGGTTGGAGTTTGGCACTCAATTTTTCCGGAAAAGCAAAATACAATAAGCCTCAAATTGATGTAGGCAACCTCGAAACGTTGTCATTTCAAATATAATATGAAGACTTTCTAAAATTATAATTAACTAGTTTTTGACAATTAAAATTAGCGCTTGTTGAGGAAGAAAATTAGATCCACTATGGACACAACAGGATCTTCGGCGTGTGTAATTGTAAGTACCCATGCAATAAATCCTTAGATTCTCGAAAATAGATGCCAAATTCTTTTAAATTTGACCCACATGGGTTGAGGAGATGGACGAAGCGCTTGCTTATGGCGACAGCCGACGTTTTTACTTGCAACAGTTCAGAGAGAATAAAAAGTTAGCGAAACAAAAAATGAGTAAGGCAATAATCTTGAAATCAGTGAAAACTGTCGTCATGAAAGGTGAGCACAAATTTGCATAGTCCACATATCGTTGGCTGCCTCAATGGTATGAATATATCAACAATTTGGAAATTTAACCTTGAGCCACCGTCAAGGAGAAGACTTCACAAAGCTGCAAACCTTACATAAGGATTTGAATTAAATAGTGTTTCATTACATGACTCAGTTATTTTGAACTATACGCAATGAAGAGACCAAACTTGTGAATTTATTGGTGAGTCCACCATTATTTACGCCTTTCAAATGCGAAATAAAAAATCATGCGATTAACATTGTGGAAAAAGCTTCATTCTAGCCGAATCAATTTGTCACCATATTGCTAGACCGTTGCAGATCTTTGTATAAATAACATATAAGAGAGAATAAAAGGCTGGATTACGTCTAGGACGAGATTGAACAGAAATATTTTAGCGTATATTGCCGACCCCCATTGACAGTTTTGCCAAAATTCAAATTAGTATTTGACTCAGTGGACCGCAATACGCTGTTGATGTGCATGCTAAATTAGTGAATAATGTAAAAGCTCTTCAAAAAAGGTCTCTGGTCGGGCTAGGGTTTAAATGAATTATGATGCAATTCTACTACCAGTAGGGACGACACAGTGAATTCCGATTTCGAAATCCAATCGCTTTCGTAATTTATGCTATTCAACCTGCATTTTGCCGAACAATGCGGGATGAACGCATCGAAGTTCCTCAAGCAGCAGGTTAATCCATCCTGACTAGGCAGAGAATACTTTATTTGAATGGAGTTCACATTCTCATTATATTTCTATGTTAACAACCCTAAGATATATCGTACTAGCACTTAATTAATGGAAATTGTGTTGCATAACTCTTGAATAGTCATATTGTTGATTTCTACGTTTATTGCGATTTTTGGTCTGTTTTATGAAGTTCTATGGTGACAACTGCAGGAGCGCTATGTTATCGATGATGATTTTCCGCGAATTTCACTTGCCATGGATTATTTGTCGTCTTGTAGTCTAGGTTAATCCGTTTCTGCCACTTGTCCAAAGAAGGCTCGCCACCAAAGCAAGATAAAATTTGAAGAATTTTTCACAAAAAATATAATGAAATTATATCATTATCAACATCGTCATCAATATCATCATCATAATTATCATCATTACCATCATCATCATTATTATTTCTATTATTATTATTATTTTAATCATCATCGTAATCATCAGCATCACCAGCCTCATAATAAATATAATTTTAATCATCATCAGCAGAAGCATCATCATCTTTAACAACATCATCATCTTCATCGTCATAATCAATAGCAACATAATACTCACAATAAAAATAATCATAATAATATTCATCGCCAACCCAATCATCATCATCATCATAAGCGGGAGCAACAGAAGCATCATCATTAACAGAAAAACCATCATCATCATCAACTTCGTCATCATCATAAACATGATAATAATCATAATCATCATCATCATCATCATCATGGTCATCATCGTCATTATCGTCAGCAGGATCGCCATAATTATAATAATTTTCATCATCATCATCATTACCACCACCATCATAATCATCATCGACTACACCATTATCATCATCATCAGCAGAAACAGTTTAAGCAAAATCGGCATCTTTATCCTCATCGTCTTAATAATAATAATAATAATAATAATAATAATAATAATAATAATAATAATAATAATAATAATAGTAATAATAATAATAATAATAATAGTAATAATACTAATAATAATAATAATAATATCACCCTCATCATCATAATGATGATGACATTAGTAACAAATACATATCATCAATGATAATAGTTATATTATTAATAATGATAATTTTTATGATAATATTAATAGATTAAATAAAAATCAAAATAATGACGATATTATATTAATTATAGTAGAGATTATTATAGAAATAATTTATTATTAATAATAATAATAATAATAAATAAAATAATACAAATTATCATTATAATAATAATAATAATAATAATAATAATAATAATAATAATAATAATAATAATAATTAAAAAAATATGTTTCACATTATAGCTCGTGTTATTGCGGCAACGAAAGAACCGTTCTTTAAATGCTAATGCATTGCTGTTTTTACTGATGATGCAAATCATCATCATGTAGAGAATGAAGTATATCATTATCTTTGTTATCTTAATTGATATACTTAAATGTCACATCTACCTGCCAAAATAGTCCTAGAATTCTTCAAAAAATTGTCTTTCACAATGTCTCAACATTTTTTTCAGTACATCAACCTTTCTACAGTCTTTTAAGCATAATCGTAAAATGTCAATCACAAATTTTGAATATAACCACTATTTTTTGGGATCCTATTGCAAAAAATTAAAACAGAATGTCCTTATCTTTGTATTACGCAGCATTTAGAAAACAGAAAATATAGCTTTGTTGTTTGACGACTGGTTAAATACAACGGGATGAAGGTTTATGTCAAGCTCGCCAACTTTATTTAGAGAAATACAACTGTTGCTTCGATATATATATATATATATATATATATATTATATACGAAAAACCGTAATCTATAGAATGAAATTTATTAATAAATATTATTTCTACCAGTACCTACAGCGACCATTGTGGATCTGTTAATATTTTCTGATCATCCAATCATAACTGTACTTTTTATAACTAATATATATATATATATATATATATATATATATTAGTAGCGTATTTTAGTAGAATCAGTATAATTCATGCCATATAAGACTATATAAAGACGGAAGTTATACAAATGAGTCAAAATCTTTTGCGATTGTAAATGAAATATTTACTTTATAAATAATACCTGCATGAATATACTTGCTAAATTAAATAATGTAACGAGGTCTATGAATAACCCCAGTTTTGGTTACCTGATACTTTACTTCTAAATTATACTAATCAGCGAAGCTGATAGCGAGTTAAGATAACGAAATGAAAGTTTAACCTTTAAAGTGTTACGAACACGATTTTTTTCTTTTGGTTCTTATTTTTTGTGACCTTCTTTTCTTTTCGGTTTGTTTGGCCATAATCCATTAACGACTAACCTGCATGAAAGTTGATAATCCAGAGTTTACAACGTTATATAATCGCAGCACGGTTTTATTTGGTTAGATACCAAATTTTCTAGCTGCGTGACAAAATTAATCTATTACTTACGGATACAAGCTATAAGGGATTGACGAATTTATGCATCTACTGCTCTTTTCCTTGTATCACTCCCCGAAGAAGAAATACCTGCGCGATAGCATTCTTTTAATTTAATGTTTGATTTCACTTATAACAGGCACCCATTTGTAGGAATGATGTATATGACTTATGGATTTCGCTTAAAATGAGGAGAAATCTTCTTCAGAACGGAAAATACAAACGGTGGAGCCCCCTTGATCTAAATCAAGAACTACCAAAAATCAAACTAGAATGTAAAGTTAAATATGTCCAGTTAAATTGATCATAGATTGGGTTTCAGAGCACAGTGGATGATGAATAATGTAGAAATCGGTGTCCTCTAAACGCATTGAATATGCAATTTAGCACCATACTTGCGACATCAAATTAATATATAAATAAATTTAAAAACCGACTAATAAATTTAGCAAATCAACAAAATTCATCAATATAATTGTTATTAACACAGAATATTTTTAAAATTTGTATCATTTCTAAAAATTCTAAAGCAAAGTGTAAATAAACATTCATTCCAAATAATGGCAGAACAATTTTCTAACGTCTGCAAATTCGCCTCAACCAAAAGTCACAAGACTTCTAAGGATGGGAACTGCATATCTGATATTCCTTACTTTACATATTCATTGATCTTGAATCCATTTAATCAAACTTTGATTGCGTGGGTGATGATAGATATTACGCAAATCTAACTACGGACAATAAAGCCACGGAAGAATTAAACCTTTCATTATTTGCAATTTATAGCAGTTTTGCTATTTTGTACCATGGAAAATATACATTTGTTTTGCAGTTATTTTATTTCTGTAGGCGTAATTTGCATACCTTTCATTACCACTTGTGTAACACAGATTGCTTCCAAGCGTGTCTGCATTTCCGTACCTTATATATGCACTGCGGTTTAGTTCTCGTTAGAAAGTTTGTCACCGTGATCTGATGTCCATCATGGAAGGTAAAATGCGGCAGTTCGTTTGACTTACACGAGTTATATGATGTAGTACAACCGGTTAGATACAATTGGATTGGTGCTTATATTAAGCTTGTAAACACGGATTAAACAAAATTTTTAACATTTTAAATAAAAGCGAATTACAAACAAAATTTCTCCAAAATTAATACTTTAAAGGCTGCGAATCAGTACATTAATCAAACCCCTGTATGCAATAAAATAAACATTAAATAGTGTGGCTTGGATTTATTTGATCTAATACAAGTTTCAGCATTAACAAGTCAACATGAATTCTTCTACTTATTACTACAATTTTCCATAAAACTTTGAAACTACTATGACGTTATAGGAACTAATAATAAGAAAGCAGCACACATTCGATCTACAATAAAAAAAGATTATTGATAGTGCGGGTAGTGATAACAATTATTCAAATCAAGATTTCGAGCTTGAGAAAAACACCATTCACAGTTTATATATATATATATATATATAATTATATATATATATATATATATATAATTATATATATACTATATATATATATATAGTCAACTTTAATTCGAAAGTGATACCACATAGGCTCTACCTGAAGTTAAGGCTAGCCAGTTACGTAAGTTAATGCATAACGAAAATTTGCGTATAGTGTGCGGCAGGATGACGCAGTGAGTAGGTCCCCGTCCGACGCAAAATTCTGCACGGTACCCGACAAGTTCACAATAAGGATGAAACCGGTATACTGGATGAATTTCCTTTGGCACCCCATCTCACAATAAGAAAGCAGAATTAACTAGGCTTATCTACCGGACATTGATTGTCACTAGACATCCAAACATTTTGAACCGCACGAATATCTCTTGACTATTGGAGATATATTGCGGGGCTATCCAATGAAATATTAGACGAAGAAAAGAGTCCATCCGTGAGATTGCTGGTCTTCGATTTCTGCGGTTCCAGCCATCCATCCACTAAGATTTCTCATGTGGTCTTCAAAAACTGTGCGAAAACCAACGCTATCAAGGTACTATAGCATGGTTGGATGCGTTGGTACACCAAGAAGCGGCGGAATGTCATGGTTGGTTTGTAAATTTTTTTATCCTGAATGCTTTTTGACCCTTAGCGGGCAACAGCCTAAAACAGTAACACGCGAATACATCGATTAATGAAGGTGACCAAACACAGGTAGTTATAATCTATTAACTTCCAAGTCTCCGGAGCGGGAATAAGGCCTGGCAGTAAGTGTGAATTTAAGTTCATGGACTTGGCAAGTCGACATTAAAAAAATGGCTTCTTGTATTTCCTGAATGGTTGCGCAGTGCAAGGTTCAAATTTTTAACGTCGGCGATTTTCATTTGCGGGTTGTCGCTTCGCACTATCAGTTTCGCGAAAGTCAGATTGATCCCCAATTCCAAGTACGTTGAGTGCGGATTCGTTCCTTTCTTCCGAAGGCTTCAAAAACGTTCATAATAGCCACTGGCAATGAGGTACGATCTAGTATTCGAAGATTAGATGATTAATTAGTACTAGTTAGATGGTTAGTATAGACGTCGTTGATGCCTTCGGAAGAAAGAGACGAATCCACAGCCAGCCAACAAGAAAACAAAGTTGATGCTCACATGGAAATAAGCATCAGTCGGATCTTTGCGAGGCTGATAGTGCAAAGCGACAAACCGCGAACGCAAGTCGGGAAGATTGAACAGTCTCTTCTAAATTTCAAATGTTTTATCATCGCTCATTAAAAAAGCGAATTCGTAAACATTACTAAACAAAACTAATTAAGCGGTAACTTGTTATGTTGACTAATTATGCAACATACTGTGAATCCAATTATTATAATCAAGGTTGCGGTTGTCTTGATATAAACACCTGACCCATTAATTACTATATATACGTATAAACTAAGAATTGTATATAGAAAGGTATTCATCTAGGCTGAGCTAATCTTATTGGGAACCTACTGGTCAGAATTTGCCGCGGACAGGATACGAACCTGGGCACGTCACAATAAGGACGAAACCGGTCTACTGGATGAATTGCCTTTAGTACTTGATGAGTTCCCAATAAGGACGAAACCGGTCTACTGGATGAATTGCCTTTAGACGTGCCCAGGTTCGTATCCTGTCCGCGGCAAATTCTGACCAGTACTTGATGAGTTCCCAATAAGGACGAAACCGGATGAATTGCCTTTCTACACTATACAATTCTTAGTTTATACTGACATATGTAAGTAATTAATGGGTCAGGTGTTTATATCAAGACCGCAACCTTGATTATAATAATTGTTATCACCACCCGCGCAACCAATTTTCGTTTAATTATACTGTGAATCCAATTTGCGTTTTTATAGAAAACGATTTACAATCTCTCTTAATAGGATATTATTTCAATTTAAATATATTTTCAGAATTCATTGATGCAGTCTTGTTGGCGAAGAAGTAAACAGGCTCTGCAGAAATTAACTCCACCTGAGGAGGTTTGCCATCTACATAACTCTATTGATCTAAATTTGTACACAAGCTACCTTTCTCAATCAACGTGAACCATTTCCCATTAGATGCAGTTTTACATTATTTAATCGACAGTTAGTCCGTTTCCATTAAACCTTTGCTTCATACCGAATTTTATATACCCTTCTTGTCTTATTTGAGATAATATCTTTCTGAGTACGCAATAGCTAATATATAATTGTATAAATAATAGCTCACCACAAAAAATATTGCACCAATTAAACAATAATTGATTGCGCGGGTGGTAGTAAAAATTCTTTAAATCAAGTTTGCGGGCTTAAATTAAACACCAATCCCGTTGTATTTAACCAGTCGTCGAACAACATAAAAAACTCCCATTAGCCTAACGTACTGACACGTTACGACCTTCCATAATCATCATCAGAGTACGACGCCAAACTGACTGTCGATGATCAAACCGCATTGCATGTATATGGAAAGCAAAATTAGATATGCCACTCTCACCTCAAGTAGGCTTGCATAAATCTTACTTGACTGGAAATGTCGGCTGCACAATTTCTATGGAGACACGAACATTAGCTGTTTGTAGCTTTTACCACACACACACACACACACACACACACACACACATATATATATATATATATATATATATATATATATATATATATATATATGTTCGTCACTTCATATAAATTGTGCAGCCGACATTTCCAGTCAGGTTCAACTTATACGAGACTACTATAGGTGAGAGCCGCATATCTAACTTTGATTTCCATATATATTCAATGTGGTTTGATCCTCGTTAGTCAATTTGTCGTCATACTCTTATGATGATCATGGAAGGTCGAAACGCGTCAGTGCGTTGCGGCTGGCGATAGTTTTGGTTTTTTGTTCGACGACTGGTTAAATACAATGAGATTGGTGTTTACTTCAAGCTCGCAAACATAATTTAAAAAAAGATAATACTAATTTTATTTGCTTGGATGGATAATATCCAAACAACCATGGAAAGGGGATAACTAATTTTGATCGAGGCCACAGTACAAGGCTTTGCATAGAGTCGCGGCTGAAAATTAGCTGCTTCACATATCCACACAGTTGGTACTATTTACAGGCATTTTACGTATTATGCACAGTGAATCAGATTGGAAGTCGCATTATCGAAGACTTTGTGTGTAGTTAACTCTATTACTGATGAAGACACCGCATAGAGGAGATTGTACCGTACAAATTCCCACCTTTCTTGACCAAATTTATAGTGGGTAAATGGTGCGATGTGGGATCCTACTGCTAGGTTGCCAATCATCATCATTTTCATCATCATCATCATCATCATCATCATCATCATCATGCACGGAAATACAATAGCCGTTAGTAACTAATGTTTCGCCGACATATAACCAAAATAATAATAGCAATAAAACAAGAAAAGTTACATTAAAATTGATAATAATGACGAAAAATAATAATTTCGACAAAAATTATTCAAGGAGAGAGAATTATTAGGGGGAGGGTACAGTTAATATGAGTATATTTATCTATCTATTTATTTATCTATCTAGAAAACAACACCTCTACACAACACCATTATGACTAAGTCAGCTTTAATTTAAGGTAACTTCGGTAGTGCAGATTCCTTGCGGATTTCACCGTTTCTCGTCATAAACCCAACCACACCTCGAAGATAACTCTGTTCAACTAAACAAATCAAGCCGAAAAAGATAATTCTATCAGAGATCTGCAACAAGGTTGCCCCAGAACTTGACTCGACGCCATATCAGGCAGAGTTTCCAATCAAATTCAATGACGCGCACGTGGACCCATCTTGACAGAAGAGCGCATCCAATTTTACCCAATTTGAATGTAGCAGACTTTAACTGATTTTGTCGTGTTAGAATCTGCCTACCTTGTTTCGTACGCCAAATTGGCTCGCTGAATAAGAGAATGAAGCTGCACTGGGAAATCAAATTGAAATAATACGCTAAAGGTGGCCGAGCTGACGCATTTGATGTGGCCTTTTTTGTTGGCCTAACGAGGAGCACATCTAGGCCTATCTAAAAAATATGCCTCCACGGATGCCAGCGTTTATTATTCGTTTTTGGTAACCCGCGTGTGCTATGCGTCGCAAACAACGTTGGTCGAATGCATATAAGCGTCACCTGTAATAAACCTTAAGGGGTCAAGTTTCTCTTGCGGGTAAAAAATTTGCACGCACAGATGCACTGCAAAGTGGCGAAATTTGGAGCAAGTTACTCGAGCTATCGCGATTCTTATACTCACCTCGTCAGACATATTGCCTGAATTGTTGATAGACCTCTCAAGATATGTAAGCCTGTTAGCTTTATCTAGATCTTCCCTTTGCAGACGCTGAGTTGCACAGAGTGGTGGCTGGTCCTCTTTTAACTAAGATTTAGGAGGCGCGAAGTTCATACCGAGAGACGGTACAATATTCAAGCTGGCCTGAGCAGAAACTGGATTGTCAAATAAGAATACAATATCGTATGCATAGACAAGATCGAATAATCTATTTCTCGACATCTGCATCCTGAACGTATGGAAGAGTGTTGTTCATAACAGCATTTATTACAAAATTAAACCAAAATGTGGAAAGTAAATAGCCGTAACGAACACTACTGCCGGTAGTTAAGTTGTGTACTAATTTGTTGTAGATTTTAACGCGACCAAGCTTGTGTAATGAGTGCCTATAATCTTTACACATTTGGAGGTTATGCCAATTTTCGACAGAATATCAATTAGAGCGTTGTGATCGACTGAGTCAAATGTACACATAAAGTTTAGAAGGACTGCCATTATGGAACGGCGATAAACATGCGGCTGGTCAAGAACTTGCCTTAAAGAGAAAATAGTATCCATACAATCCCGGCCTGACAGGAAACCGGCTTGATCTTATCAAGTACATGATTCACGCGAAGCGTTAAGACGTCGTAACCTTTATACGATTGAAGTCAAGCTTATACCACGACGGTCATCACTCGAATTACGATTGCCCTTCATAGAGATAGGAATGATGGTCGATTCACTCCAAGCAAGCGACAAGGTCTCCTCATTCCCTATAGTACGATAAAGGTAAGTCAATACTCCAGAAATTATATCCTAACAATGATTAAATAAATTAAACCCATCTGGTCCAACAGTATTCGCGATCGACTTTTGATCTGCACTCAATTTAATATCCTACAGCTCTACGAATATTATTCTAAGCCAAACTAGCTGGAATTTGGCGCTTAATTTAGAGAATCTTCCTAGATTTTATCGAGACACATTGATTATTTCTACGGGACCCTACAATGCCACCTAACATTAATGCCTGCATAGTGCATAATGGAACTTATCTTCGTCCAAGTGAGGTCGATTATTCGCTATCGAGACCAGTTAACTTTGACTTTATAATATCTTTATATTTCTGTCGGAAAGACAGTTTTGTTAAGTTTACTTTCAGCTATTTGAGGTTGATTCGTATAATTTTTCCAGAAAACTGGAGTGCAAATCTACAACGCCAATAGACACGAATGGCACAATACCATAAGGTTGCACAATTTGTTCATATTGACTTTGTCATATCACTTCAGTCGCGTTTGAACTAATTTGTTACTAGGTACGCAATACATAACACAAAATTGCATATACGTTCTACAGCAATACAATAAAAAGAGGCATAAATTTCTCGTACAATGGGATCCAGAGGTAACAATGCGAATAAGGCGTGAATAACAAGGTCTTAACACTGAAACCCGTTTGCGATTAGGCTCTCAAATATTTCTCCCGTTCATTTGTCCCTCAGTTTGTCAGAAGGCAGTGCGCCTATATCGTGATTAATAGCTTCCGACAACGAGAGAGGTTGGTCAAGATTCCCTGTGGTTCCATCCAACCTTTGCAGCTGCAACGGTGGTCTGGAGAGCAGAATGTCAATTTTAACTTCTCAAATAGTTAAATACTGTTTGTTGCGGAAAACTAATGTATATGCAAGTATGTATTATGTGTTGCGAACCTAGTAACAAATTAGTGCAGTTGTGACCATAGGGATACACCAGAGACAGCATGAACGGAAAGTATTATAAGCACGAAACGAATGTGCATAAGATTATACTTTCCGTTCATGCTATCTTTGGTTTATCCTTCTGGTCACAACTGAATTAATTTGTTACTAAGTTCGCAATACCAAATACATAATTCCATATATATTAGTTCTTCGCAAAAAACAGTATTTAACTGTAATATATTGAATTGAATGATGTCATGCTTACCGCGAAATGTGATAACTGATATCGATGAAGGTCAGAGTGTATGGTTTAACTGGAGTAACAGGTGTTCGAAAATTGTTGTAATTCTCAATTTGGGTGAACTTTAGCATAAATTTATATCCATCAGGTTGGTATCATGTACCAACTTAAAACCACAGTTATACCATGAACCTTTCGGTACAATATCAGTTAGGATGGTTACTAACACACAGCTATAGTGTTAGTATCCTTTACAGACTCGGTATTATATAGTGAGCAGTGTTGTCACATTTTAGAAGACTTTATATGATGTTAACTTCACTACTGCAGGTTTACACATTCGTCTAGGAGATTGTACCGTCCTATTATCCCACATTCTTTACCCAAATATATAGTGGTTAAAGGTCGTAATACTGGCTCCTACTGATGAGTCGTCAGTAAGCACAAAACGAATGTGCATGAGATTATACTTTCCGTTCATGCTGCATTTGGTTTATCCTTTTGGTCACAACTGAACTAATTTGTTACTAGGTTCGCAACACCTAATACATACTTCTCAATCAATTGCCCACTTGGCAAAATCGACGTTCCAAATCAATGTGAAATGATGATGGAACGTTAAAGCTCGGCCGTATACACTTGGTCGGCTCGTAAACTTCGCTCATAAGTATTGATTTTAATGCTCAATTATCAATGAATTAGATCATATCGAGCAAATACATCTATTAAGGAAGCTGTCCAGACGCCAACAGGTAAAGTGTGGCATCTGCCGAATCTCCACAGCATAGAGCAGGAACGACAGTACGCTTGAATTGATGACCTTAGTCTTGGTGTTCAGGGAATTAAACAGACGATTCCAACTTTTTTTGCCCAATCTTCCGAATACAGCAGCTGCAAAGCTAACACGTCTTGAAATCTCCGCAGGAGTGGATAGTTCTTGCGTCGCTAGCGATCCTAGCAAACAAAATTCTTTACGAAAGGCAGTAGCACGATCTTAGGTCCCGGATCAGATTTTTCCAAAAGGACTCGCTGAAATAAGTCTGCGTTTTCAACAATCAGAACAGCATCGTCAACCTATTCGAGGAAAACAAGCCGGCAACTGACAACTGTCTTCACTCTGATAACTGCCTCGATAACAAAATTAAACAGTATATGAATGATGCACATCCTTGTCGAATGTCGGAACTAATTGCAAAAGTTCTAGAGCGGCCTTTTCTTGCACGAATAAATTCCAGTGAGTCAGTTTTCGCCGGAACGCTAGTATTTAGCATGCCTCGCCATAAACTTACACACCAAAACGAGAATAAAAAAGCAGCTTAGTTTACGTAATTAACAATAATGGGACATTGATAGCGGCGGCGCATCCATTTCCCGATCGATGTTTTTCCCGAGTTTGAGCAGTTCGATGCTCTCGGAATTTGCAAATCCTCCTGGGGATAATAGCAGAGACCAACCTAGGTGCAGCACAGACCAAATCGGTACCATTGTGGTTGTAAATTTGGAGCACACACTTTATCACTAACCCAGGTGTTTGCAGTAGGTGGTGGATCGAGGATTGTCTGCAGGTGGTTGACATGTTGCACAACTCTAGCTAATAGCATCCGTACTACCTTGACAGAATACTAGTATTGAGAGTAGAATTCAAATAAGTTGTTATGCTTCAACGTTCTCCCTCTGTCAAGTAACTGTGTGCAAACTCCTCGCGTAGCTAGTGAACCAGGGTGTTATCTCCCATTGTTTTTGCATCAAACTTCGCGTTTGTAAAATCTTTGGTGTTATTAGGCATAGAAAACGTGTTCACAAGTTTTATCTTAGGGAGTCAGGCCAAGGCCTGCTCAAACATTTCCCGTATAGCGTTCCTCATGCTATTTATTACGCTATCGGCTGTAGCCACAGGTGGTTCAGTGGGAGCATAGTCATCCATGAAGGCACTCTGTACAAACGTATCAGTTTTCAGTGAACGAATATTGTCGGACACAATATGAGCTGTCGCAAAGAGTGGAATTTAAATCTTCTTCCAGTGGCGAAGAGACAGAACAATAAGCTGAGTTCGAACAGCATCATTCATACAATCTCGCGTTCTGTATGCAAGACCATCAACAACTACTTAACAGAATGTGGTCTATCGGGGCACGGTTGCATGTCGTCGTCCCATCTGCATTGATCATAACTTTGCACTTAGCAGTAAGATTCTGTTGCAGGAAATTTGGGTTCTCAACAACCAGATTTTCGATATGAGCAAGCTTCGAGCGGCTGATACCGTTATCGCAGCTATTTTCAGTCGGGGCCAATCTTTCTACAGCTATTGTTCTCTTTCGGTCAAAATAGCGTCTTTTTACCTGATTTTCGGATTGCGTACCGAAATATTTGAATCCACTGTCATCCTGATTTTTCAATATATTTCGACCTCCGGGTACGGAGGTCTTTTTCAATGGCAAACAAATCACACACTTAGTTGACAATCAATATGTCAAGTGGAAATATTAATTTAAACTGCCTCATTTATACTTGTTTTTAGATCTCTTAAGCATAACGTTTTTTTATAAAAAATGTTAGGAAAGTGTATGTTAAATTGGTTTGTGTATATGTCTACATGTATACACTCTTCGCAATGAGATTACAGTGATTTAATGACAATTACTGACAACTCACTAGATAAGCGTACGTCATGCCTGTGTGTATGTGTTCTCGTTTGTTTTGGATTGAGGAGTAATCAGTTAATGCACGTGTACACTCATCCCAGTGAAATTACAGAGATTTGGCAACACCTGACTATTCACTGGATAGGCGTGTTTGTGTGTATGTGCGTGAGCGTTTACTTACAACTGAGAGCTAATCTGTTACATGTAATTACTGGCACGTGTAACGGTCATACAATTAAAACTAAAATGATAACTGTCATTTTCTAACTGCACACGTCAGACCTATTTTACACTTACTTTTCTAAATGAAGTAATTACGAGTGGCATTTCGGTGAGGAGGGGGCATGACACTATTAATAGAGTAAATAATTCATAAGTAGAAAAATTAAATTAGAAACGGATAAAGTGTTTCAATAGGGTAGAAAGTTAAATTAAACGGTTTGTAAAAGAAATTAAGAACTGCCTGATAAAGAAGATACTAGTAATAGTGCAAAGAAAATTTGGCTTTTTTATAATATAAAAAACAATAAATAAAATAAAAATAAACCTTGCCATCATGTATAGATAAATGTTTGTTAAAGGCGCTACACTAACAACAGAACGTAAGATAATAGATAAATAAGATAACAAGTAAACGAGGATGAAATATAAGACAATCAGATAATAAATTATAAGATATCGAATTACTCACCCTCCACCTCTAGAAGTTAATATCAATCCGGTGTTCTTATTCTTTTACTTGAGCGAGTTTCTGATTCAGATTCGTGCATTCTTCGTTTACTACCATTATTTAATACTGTATTCCAAATAGGACCTAGTGATTTTTCTACGGCTGTTTCATTCATGATATCATTTCTCGATTAAATTTCTATGGATTCTCTAATCAATCTAGTCGATCTGCTACGGCCACAAATTGATATACGTCTACACCCATCCCAATTAATTGAATGTCCTGTCACTACTGTATGGCGTGCAAGATCCGATCTATTAACATGGCCATACTTGCATGCGGTTTTATGTTCCCCTCTTCTTACCCTAATTGGACGCATGATTTCACCTACATACATCAAGTTACATTCGTTACATGGAATTTCATATACTCCTGATGTGTCTAATTGTTCTATTTTCTCCTTTTGGTTGGGCAGTTTAATACCTAGGGTAACGATCTGTTTTAAAATAGTACGTATATTGTATGTGGATGCTATCATTTTGATTTTCCTACTTAGTTTAGAATCAGGTATTACCATTACCCTACGATCATCTTCTGTTTTATTTGATTGCACGTACTTCCAGTCATGATTAAATTTACTTATAATGCTCATTATAGTGGCTTTAATTAACTTTAGAGGATACCCACTAGCACTGAATATTTCTCGCAGTCTACCTAATTCAATCTTCCTATGCTTTTTATCTGTTAATCTTAAGCTTCTTATTATCATCGATTTTAAGATACCGATTTTCATTCTATATGGGTGATTTGAATTGAAATTAATGCTAATAATATAATTGTAGGTTGCAAGGCATAACACATGCCCAGTTTCAACCAGCCCGCACCAGATAAGATTAGTAAACGTGTATAAATGTGAGGAATTAAAAACAACAAAAACAACGGTTCTCGAAAAATCACCCAGTTTACGAAAACGAAGCCTATACTTAGTCTTGCATTATGAACACCAATAAACATGGTTGCCAAACTGAAAATAGTGTTCTGAGCATAAAAATGTCAACAAAAGTGGCCGTGCTGCTCGTATACGAGTAACGCTATACAGTTTTTTAAGCATACTGTCAAATAACACGAGCAATTTTTATGCGAAAACGAAATAAATATATGGAAATAAGACTCCGGCGCAAATAGCTTCAGAAACGCAAAAAAATTCAACTGTGGAATAAAACAAGCCGCGTTACTGGACCACTCGACGACCAGCCAAGATGCCTGGAAGACCACCTGCCGCATGGTGGATATAGTCCTGCTTCAATAATAAGCACCAAAAATCGTCCTTACTGTCCATTGAGCTTGCGCGTAAATCGCAGATCATGACACCCGTTATCGGAGGCGGCAGGAGTAGTACAACTTTACGTGAGGGGAATGAATGTGTTTCTGTTTATCCGGCATGGTTTCAAACAACATTTCAGTAGAGCTGCTCGGGGAACGCCAGTAGTCAGGCAGAAATTTTCAATGAATTTTTGGGCAGGATAGCTCAATAGAGTACACACACACATACAATATTTACACGGAAATAGCAACAAGTACTTGTGATGATACGCGAATAAAATGCAAATAAAAACTGCATGCGTGTCGATTCGAGCCGGGAGCAACACAAAATTGAAAATCAGAAAGATGTAAACTTACACTAAAGAATT